>JAODFW021151777.1:0-15938 GCA_027575235.2 Palythoa mutuki | reverse complement strand
ATGTATGAAAATCTTTGCAATTTCTGGAAACATTTGGAAACCTTAGGAAATCTTCGCCAACGGTTTAAAATCGTTTCTAAGGCATTTTTTGTTATCTAAAAAAATTCAGAAAATCTTTGGAGATATTCGGAAGTATTCAGGTTTTTTTGAAAATCTTCGAAAATAGTTAGAAAACTTTTTAAGGCACTTTTAAGACATTTGTAAGACATACATTTTAAGATACAGATTTTAAGGCACTTTTAAGACACACATTTTTCGCTATTTAAAAAAATTAGGAAAATCTTTGGAGATATTCGGAAGTATTCAGAATATTTTGAAAATCTTCGAAAATAGTTAGAATACTTTTTAAGGCACTTTTAAGACTTTTAAAAACCTATCATAAGTTCTGTAAGTATTTGAAGCTATTTTTTATAGTGGTATATGAAAATTAACATTTTTGATAGGAACTTTTGAAACTTAATAAAGAAAGAAAAGAAAAAGAGAAGCAGTTCTTCTTCGCTGAACGACACTTATAACTGATAATTGACACTCATAACTGGTAGCTGAAATTTATAACTGGTAGTTAACACCAATAACTGACTTATAATTGATAATTGCTACTTATAAATGGTAGTTTACACTTATAACTTATTTCTGACAATTCAATATAAAAACTAACGATAAAAAACGACCTTTCGTCATCATCACGACGACATCGTCAGGTAAACTAGTGCATGGAAAATATTAGAGCAACTAGAATATATCCCGCCAAACCGCCAGTTTGCTTTTTTTATTTAATTCTGGCATTGTCACCTAATTATATACGGCCTGGTCATTACCTACACTTCAGTGCGTTTTTTGTCTTAGCTATTGTATCTCTAAAATTCAGTACTCAATTGTATTTAGCTTGCATATTTGCATATATTCTAGTTGCTCTAATATTTTCTGCTAGTTTACCTGACGATGTCGTCGTGATGATGACGAAACGTCGTTTTGTATCGTTAGTTTTTATATTGAATTGTATTCCTAAAGCAGCTTTAATAAAATTGCAAATTGAAGGGATATTTATTGGAACAACTGAAAATAAAACGTCACGTCCGATTGCGCCAAACTTTGAACTCGGGATCTTCCTCTCGCCTGACAGCACCGTAAAACATTGTGAGACATACATCTAACTCTTCTCTCATTATCAATAGCGCAGCGCAGTAATTACGTCATAATTCGGACAAACAAACCAGTTAAATAAAATAAAGTGGCGGCTGACGCAATATTTTCAACCGACCATATTACTTAAAATTCAACAATAAATTCGCTCCTTATAATTCTAAAATCGCTACTTTTTCTAAAGACATTTTGTCAAACATGTCTCTGTTTGTCCGAGTCACGTGGGGGTAGAATCTCTATTTTTAACTATTACTGCGCTGCGCTATGATCATCGTGCTTAATCAAAGTAATATTTTTATTTATTGCTGTTCAAACTTAGCTGCGAACGCCTCGGACCAGATTTTCTAATGACCCGGCGACGTTTAGTGAAGATTTCAACACTCAGTATTCGCATTTTGTTTCTAATTTTTTTTTCTTCAAAAGTTATATTTTCCGATTATTAATATTAAATATTAAAGCGTTTAGTCATGTAGCTTGAGTTGCTAGGTATTTGCACTTATGGTCGGGAGGGTGAAATTCAGAAATCGTTTTTTATCTATAGATAATTATAATATTTCCCAACACACCAAGTTCTATATGCAGTTTCAAATGATTACCAGGCTGGATCAAAAGTTTCACTTACTCACTGTTGACACAGTTACAAAAGGAACGTGCCTGATCAGTAACTCAATGGGGCACTTTTGGCCCTTGTTCAGTACATGCACAATATCATTGTATTGGATAATTATATTATATAGTAATAAATGAACCTGTCACCCAGTAATGAAAAATGTTAGGCTAGTACAATATCACAAGACCACAGGAGTGCGGAATCGATGTCAATTCCTGTTTTGTATTATAGCCGCGAACAATTAAACCTGTTATTGTGTAAAGAAACGCCGCTTGTAGAAATATAGTCCGGTATTGTCGGCCACTTGGTTTGTATTGTCAGAGTAATACTTCTAAAGCCCAAATAGTCACGTTTTTATAATTTTAAATCTGAGGAACGGGTGTCAAAACTTTTGTCGAAAAAGCTTTGAATGTACAAACAAAAATATAGAGAGTAAGTAATTAAATAATAGATATTAATAAAGCAGTTTTCCTGTTTGAATGGCCATTCTTCCCACGGCTACGAGCCAATTACTTGGTCATTACGGAAAGTGATTGCTAGCCCTGTGCGTGTAAACAAAATTGAATGGGCAATATCTCTGGTTATTTCATTATCATGTATAATACCAGAAATTCAAAAACTTTCTTCATATTTTCTGCACGAACCGATGTAAAACGTTTTTTTTCAGAGTCCCAAATTTTTCAACACATCAATAACGATATAAAAAGTGCTGCATGCTATTATCTCTCTTTTTAAATCCAGATTAAAAACATTTCTTCTTAGCTGATTCGCCGTTGTTAATATTACTTGTTCTCTGCTGCTTTTTGTTCGTTTTGTTCAGCTTGCGTGCTTTTTATCCTAATTAATAACGTCTGTAAGATATCGCTGTTTATTTATTCTTTATATTTAGTCTTAAGTTAGGGAGGGAACTCTATCAATAAGCCCCACTGTTTCTCATCAGAGCTTCCTCGCCAGAAAAATACTTTCAATTCTTTTACTTATAATTAACGTCTCCTCAATCTTTAAGTAACATTTTTGTAATATTTTGAATCTCTATATTGATATGTTTTTTTGGCAAATAAATAAACTGAAAATGAAATGTCGTCAGAGAGGTTGCGGTGAAAATCAACTGCTGTTCGTGCCTTTCGGTAGCACCTCTACTAACTATGGTAGAACTTGGCAATGATTATTAAATCAACGTCATCATAAGTGCTCAACCAATGGACTTGAAACTGAATTTACAAGTATCTAAAATTTGCGGCTGAAGGAAAATGTTTATGGTCATATAACCAGAAAGGGCTTTGCAATCAAACAAACAAATCTGAAATTATATGACCACTACACCACTACACTACTTTGATTAAAGCTGTCAGCAACTGCAACGTTTGGGAGGGGAGTGGAGCTGTTTTTAATATTTCTGTATTTCTTTGTACCAGAGGTTTGTGGTTTTAGAAGCTGCGAGACATTTTCAAACAAAAATTAAAGTTGACCCAAGGGATTCTCTCGCGAAGCTGCTCTTATTTCTTCAGTATTCTGCTGCATTGCCAGCGTGGTAGTCCCCCGAGGTTAGAACTCCAGGTATGAAATGAGTTCGAGTCCCGCGCGCTCAGAGTAAAAACCTAAAATACAGGATTCGAACCCGTGACGTAGCTCTGCGATTCTGGTGTAGCGAGTGCTCTATCTACCAGCTGAGGTATGCAGCAACATCTGTTGGAAGCAGGTGCAATCTAGTAGTGAGTGACCAATACATATCGCTTAAAGCTGACCAACAAACAACAATTATTGTGACGGATTTTGTACCGCAGTTCAAAAACAATGACGTCATGATACGTTCTTCGTGGTTACAGGATTCGAACGGGATTCTTTATTTCATTGCTTTTTACCGCGGTACTAATTTATTGGACTATAAAGGGCATTGATGGACCCGGGCCACTAGAATTAAATATTGATTTTCTCTCATATGTGGCTTTATAGCGCTTTTGGTAGAGCACGGTACTTGCCGATCGCACGGGCCACAGGTTCGAATCCCATTGAAACCTGAATAATTTTTCAGGCTTGTCTTTCGCATTTACTCAAATATCAAATTGCGTTTATAGCCACGATAATTGTATTATGACGTCACTGTTTAAAACCGCAGGGCCAAATCCGTCACAATAATTGGCTTTAATTGCGACCATTGCAGAGCAAGATCAGAAAGAAGATGTGTACACAGTTTGTAGGTCAGGTACCACGGTGATTGCATCAAATTAGATAACCAGTGCAAAGAGATTGTATAAGTAAACTGACTGGGAATTCTTTCTTGTTTATTAATTGTAAATCTCAAAGGATTGTCTTTATACACATATTTAATTCAACATTTAGTGTAGCATGCAATGTTGTCAATATTTTAGCAGTTTATATTCACAATTCACACTAAACTATTATGTAGTATACACAACATTTCACTTTGTACAAACTGCGTCAAATATCTGTAAAACTGTATGCGTAATTACTCCAAATAAAAAATTAATTCAAAATGCCGAAGAAACAAAGTCTGCAGTTCTCATTGAATATCGGTCAAACCTGTATTTATTGTAAAATGAATGGTATAGTTCTGCAAGTTATTTCAAAAGTTATTGTTAAACTATTATCTTCACAGGAATATTTTCAGTTCCTTGTCTCAATTTAAAATCTGTTTCAATTCCCTAAATCTTAATGAAACATCAAAATCGAATATGAGAAAAGGAAAATACAGTTTGTTTGAATGATGTTACATTCATGCACATAATGCATTTGCACAGGATGTATACAGCTTCAAACACCCTCGTATTATATATACATTTTTGTACAAGACAATCGTTTAATCTGTTGGACGTTATTCACCTCATAATCAGTAAGTTAAAGTAGTTTTCGCTTAAAATACGCAGTTTTAATAAAAACAATCCATATATTTGTCAGATTGGTTGACGTTTATGTTTTAATCAGCTAGTTTCAAAAGCCAGTTAAAATTTTAAATCTTGAGCAGCTTGGTTGTCTTCAGCACCGGCTATTGGTTCCTCAGTTGCCGACAATGGAACACGTGACATGGATGGCGTCATGCTACCTGGCGGAACAACTGAATCGTCTCCTGATTTCACTGGTTTCCTCTCGTACTTGAGGACGCCAGTGAAGCGAAGAGCAAATACGCTAGGAATCGTAATTGTTGATGACACAATGAGAAGAGCGATAACAGCGTAACCCCATCCTGGATAACTTGCTGTACGAGTTTCACCCTGAGAACAAAGAATATTGTTGTTGTTGTTGTTATTGTGGAACAAAAATTTAACATTGGAAATGGTTTAACTGGGAAATTTAAGAGTGACGGTGGTGTTGTTGGTGCAGTGGTAAGATCTCTGCCGTCCAGCACAAAGATCCCGGGCTCTGCCAAATTTTATTCAGCTTTCCATATTGCTTTACACGGTCGGTAAAATGAGAATCACCTCCTGTTGAGGGCTAGTAACAGTAGTAGAAATTTTATTTTTATAATAATAATAATAATAATAATAATAATATTATTATTATTATTAATAGTATTAATACTATTGTTATTGTTTTTAGTGGTGGTGGTAGTAGTAGTAGTAGTAGTAGTAGTAGTAGTAGTAGTTGTAGTAGTAGCAGCAGTAGTAGTGGTATTTGTAGTAGTAGAGTAAACCTTTATTTCAAAACGTAGAGTAAACCTTTATTTTAAAACTGTTTTACAAGAAATCCGTTATTTACAATGTTATGAAATATATAATTGCTTAGTTAAACAAATAAAAAAAACAGTACTACATGTTTAGTAGTAGTTGGTAGTTATAGGAGGAAGAGGAGGTACTGGAGTTTAATCACAAGCACGTTTTTGTTTGTTACAAATGGTCTACTCTGCCTACTTAGCATCCCAAGTAGTACAACCAACCCTATGGTGGTCAATAAACTCTACCTACTTAGCATCCCAAGTAGTATAGCCAACCCCATGGTGGTCAATATTCTCTACCTGCTTAGCATCCCAAGTAGTATAGCCAACCCCATGGTGGTCAATATACTCTACCTGCTTAGCATCCCAAGTAGTATACCAACACTATGGTGGTCAATATACTCTACCTGCTTAGCATCCCAAGCAGTATAACCAACCCCAGGTAGTCAATATAATCTCACTACATTCCATCCCAAGAGGTACAACCAGCCGTAGGGTGGACAATATACTCTACCTGCATAGCATCCCAAGCAGTATAACCAATAGGATTCAAACCCATGTTGATAAGGCTAGCAATGATAATAACAGCCACTAACACTGGCGATATGTATCGCCATGTCAACCGCCAATAGAGTCCTGGTCTTATGGAGATCATGTAGTCAATGTCGTCATCAAACCTGTAAAACAAAAAACAATGAGATATTTTTAAGACCCAATAAGTTTTGTTTGTTACATTAAAATATGTTTTAAACTAATCAGTGATATAATTAGGTTTTTGAAAAAGGCATTAGCTTTTTTTGATGGAAAAGGGATGAAAGTTGGCAATGGTATCCTTTATTTAAACACGAAATAACTCTCATAACATTGTTGTGATTTACAAAGTAGCTGTGTTCCACTTAGCCTCGTTCAAACGACAACTAGATATATTGAACGAGACACAGCGGAAATAGATATAAAACAAAAAAAAAAACAAAAAGCAGCTAATATCTTGGATACATTTTTTACTCCCACTCTGATGCTGCCTAGATTACCCGACTTTCTAATGTCACCAGGAAGAGAGTTGTATAATGTTGTTCCACTATAAGCTTAATCCTTTTACGAGCCAAAGTGGTCCATTGTAGCTTGTGCTTATCTCCGGTTTCTGTAGTGTTGAGTGGATAGGGGCCACTATAAAGCACTTCTTTACTTATTCCGTATTAGGTCGGGCTAGTATCAAGTTAACGCTTGCGTCCCTGTGTTTATGTCCTTTTCCTCAGATAATCAAGAGCAAAACCATTTGGTACTTTGTACATCATAATGTACCTGCTACAGATGCGCTTCTGAGAGAGCTACTAAAAATTCAATTGTTTCAGGAACTCCACAGATCTTACATTATAGTCACTACGAGTAATTGTGCGTGCTGCTTAGTTTTGACGTTTTTGCAATTTATTGAGAAAAAGAAAAGAGAAACACGCAGTTCGTATGGTGCAGCGCAGCCGGCAGCTCCTTTGTAGTACCCAGCACCAGCCACATCATCAGGAGGTGACCACACCGGCCAGTTTCGGCCCCTTTTCCTCAACTGCATTCCGGTGTAGCGAAGCCACTCCGTTTCGGAGGTGTCATTGCTGGTGCCGGTTGCATGGCGAGGTCTCATTTAAGCCATGTCATATCATACTCTTCAGCCAGATCCATAATGACGTCTTCTCCGCCATTTGCTGGAGAGCATATTTCAACTTCCTGAGTTCCGTTACCGAAAAACCAAAGCGGTGTCTGAAGATGTTTAATAGCATCCGCTCGATAAATCAACGGGCATCCATGGACAGGTTATAGTATTCTACCCCCCATGACTGAGCCCTACACTCCTCTATGAGGTTTTTATACCTCTGTTCCTTTCTGTTCTCAGCATTCGCAAAGTTATCCTCCCAAGGCACTGTCAACTCAAGGATAGTTTCACACCTTCCCTCTTGACCATATACAACATTGTCTGGTCCCTGGCTTGTGTTCCAACCAGGGGGAAGACTAGGAAGCCTTCAAGATCGTTTGCTATTTGCCAATGACCTTTCCAACTTTTACCTATCACCTGTGATTTTGCTGCTGCTTTTGCTAGACTTTTTGTGTGTGCTTTATGGAAGGTCACTTCGCCTCGCTTAATAGTGGTTGGCACCTTACCGTGTGATTAATCTGGTCTAAATTGTCTTTAATTGCCTTCACTAGGACCGTTCATGTACTTGGTCATGACGCCAAGTGAATCTGTTGAGAGTAAGCTTGCACCGGAATAGTATGTGACGTACAGTCCCCTTTTCGCCACACCTGCATTTTCATCTTCTGCAACTTTTCACAAGATTAGCAAGGGATGGAAGAACGTCATAGGTTTCTTTAATTACGAAGGTTCCCACGCCAAAATTTCTTTCAAGGTGACTTTTCTTGGCACTACAAGCTCTACCTACCGGAGGCATTGGCCTTGGTAACTGCATTTAACAAGATGTAGATACCGTCTCTCCGTATTCTCCTTTCTTATTTCTTTCAACACAACATCTTGCTTCTCCTTGCTGTTACTCATGCAGAAGGGCTTGAACCTTCTTACACCGAAACCTTCTTTTGTGTACTGGACTGCACCAACGATGTCTGCATGTTCCAAGTTAATGATCACAGCATTCGTAGCCTACTCTGCTCTCCATTTCCGCCCTGTGCGTACCTCTGGTTGGTCTTATTTTATTGCTGGGTCCTTGGAATACCGCAAGGTTATCACAGTTCGGATTTGCCTGCTTCGTACTCCTCTACAATGGATGCAATTAGTAGCTGGAGCTGGCCGATTCGTCCGATTATTGCTGGAAGACCCAGCCACTTTCTTATATACATGCTGCATGTTTGCTCGATTTCTTCTACAGGTGTCAATGCCACCTCATACATCATGCAAACTGCAGGCAGGCATTAAATTGCCTGGCAGCGCTGTTCTGTCTAGTGCCTTGAGACCTTCCTCTACCATATCAATTCCTCGGCTACTCTCACTTACTGTGCATTTGTACGGCCTTCCTAGGCTTTGACGAGCTGTTCCTTTACAGTTGGTATTTCTCCCCCTAAAATCTTATACCTTACTTCCCTTTGCTTCCCTTTGATAAAGGTGGCACTTGTCGCGTTTTTGCTTTGAATTTCATGCGTCACCATGTGATGAGTTCATCTAGTCGTGCTAGGATCCTCTCAGCTGTGCTCACTTGTTTTGATAGATTTGCAACATCATCCATAAATGCTCTCATTGGTGTTCTTACAAGTGCGCTTGTCGCAATTTGTAAATCTCAAAAGCGTTTCCGTCGCCATCACAAACAAGATGAACGATATTGTACAACCTGCTGCAACGCCTACTTCCAGTCTCTGCCAATCGGCAGTAAATGTGACTGTCGTGAATCCCATCTTAAAGGTGCTGTAGTACTCCATAAGCATGGCTTGTAACCGCCTTGGGATTCAAAAGAAGTCCACCGCAGCTGGTATTAATGTATGTGGTACAGAACCGTACGCATTAGCAAGTTCAAACTAAACAATGGATATATATCCTCCTTCTGTTGCTTTGCATTCTGGATTGCTTCCGAAATAGCGTAAAAATGTTCCACACTACTTGGAATTTCCGGGACAACCCCCTTTTGGACTGACTCATTTATAAAGCCGTTTTTCTGCACAAATTCAATGACTATTTGCGATCACAACAAATGATTTTTCCGTCGATGTTGAGCAACAGTATCGGCCGAAACTGGCCAAGTTCTTTTGCATCCTTCTCTTTTGGCATATATATCCACTCTGCCATGCACCATCTTTCTGCAACGTCCTTCTTTCTTCACATATCGCGTATTAGCATAAACAATCGTGTCCGTAGACGTGGATATTTTTTGTAAACCTTGTAACCAACTCTATCGTTCCCTGGTGCGCTTTACACAGTCAAACTAATCCCTAGACAATCCCACACAGTTAAACAATTTAATAAATATGGCTCAAGAAGGGACTTATAGATCATTATTAGCGATGATTTGTTTACAAAATTATCTTCTTTAGGATACGGGCTACGTGCTAATCCCAAGTTAGACATTCATCTATGAAAACTCTAACTAATTCTGAGTGAGGTAGTTGTTGTGTATTGTTGTTACCTTGTGTTGTATCAGAATCCCTTTTAATCTTTTGAGAGAAGTGATCAGCATAAATTCTATTTTGTTAGATTTTTGAGCATTATATTTGGTAGCCTTTTTACTTATATATTCTTAGCCCTCATTCGGATGGTCTTAAATCACAGAAATGTTTCTGCCTACAACTGTTACATTAGTGTCATCGGCAAATAAACCTGGCGTTGAATGCTTCAAACAATTTGGTAGGTCTTTTATATGAACAAAGAAACACAATAGGGATCCATAACTTGATCATTGAGGTACCCCATAATTAATGTATATGTGGTCCTGAAAATAGTTTCATTAACAATACACTTTTGTGACCTTCCTTTCAAGGATGACTTGAAGAACGCCAAGCTAGTACCCTGTATGCCAATAGAGCTCCAGTTTTCTTAAAATGATTTGGTGATTTACATAATCAAATGCCTTCTTTAAATCAAGGCACAATACACCATTAATTAGTTATTTGTCTATATTAAGTAGTCAGCTATCAGTTGCAAAGGGCAGAACTGTTGATGTAGGCTCGACATCCGGATTGAAATTTAGATATAGTGTTATTAGAACACAAATAGGAAAACAACTGATCATACAGACTTCAAGATTTCAAATATTTTTTGGAAGTAACTGGCAGCGTAGAAATAGGTCGATAGTTATCACAGTCACACCTACTCTCACACACTAATTGCCTTTTTAGTACGGAGTACTGTAAATGAAGTGATATGAAATAACCTACTTACGTATTCGTTCTAAAATGTTATAAAACGCTGAATATGCAAATTTTAAGAGATGACTATGGTCAGCAATGATAACAATATGTATATGTGTGACTTACTTGTCGCTGCCATAAATGTAGCACACTCCAATGACTTCAAACAGAGCTATTACCAGTAGGGGTAAGCTGGCAGAGAATGTATCAAACATTTGTAGCCAGTATTCACCAGATCTCTGGCAGAATAGCAATCCAATCAGGTAACTGACTGCACAAATAAGCCCTAAACAAGAAAACATATTAAAATCTTGTTAGCGAATGGCTCCAACAAAGTACTGTATCTTGCTTTTCATCTGGAACAAGTCACTCAGATTGGCAGAACTTGAACCCCATATCACTCAGGGATTGGCAGAAAATTATAGCTCCTTAATAAAACGGTATGATCTCAAAGGAGCAGGTGCTGAATATTTCAAACGATCAAAAAATCAGCTTACTTTCGTCTTTACAGTTAGAATCTTTTTGCAGCCCTAAATCAAGTGACTCACAAATCTATACACTTGCCATTAGCAATCTAAAGTGCTGCAATGTTAATTTTATTTTTCTTATCTAACGATTGCTAAAGTTATCCCCAAGAAAATGTTGAAGGAAAAACAGAAGTACATGTGGAGTACCAGGGTCAATGGGTCAGGCTGCCGCTGATTGTTGCAGATGTTGATGGGAAACCAGCTATTCTGGGTTGCAACTGGCTTGGTTTTGTTAAACCGGACTGGCGGGAACTTTTTAGTGTTTCTACCCCTGATTCAATTGATGTAGTAACTGGCAAGTGTAAGGGTGTTTTCACTTCAGATCTGAGTAAAATCTGAGAGTTCGAGCCAGGCTTCATATTTATTCTGAAGCTGCGTTTATGAAACCATAAGGCACATCCTGTCCGTATGCTCTGCAATTGGCAGCTGAAGTGGAACTTGATTGACTACAAAAGGAAGGGACTGTGACAAAGGTATCACACATTAAATGGGGTGCCCCGGTGATAGTGGTCCCTAAATCGAATGGACTATACGTTTATGTGGAGATTATAACGTCACAGTAAATCAAGTGTTGGATGTTGATCAGCTCCCGCTACCGAGACCTGCTCAGTACTTTGGCATGGGGTCACATTTTACCACACTGGACCTCAAGCATGCGTATCAACATCGAGTGAGGGCATTTATAGAGACTTTTAGCTATTAACACCAACAAAGGGCTGAACCAATATAACCGACTATCATTTGGTATGGCGAACGCCCCTTCAGTTTTCCATTCAACTATGGGTACCATTCTTAAGGGCATCAATGGTGGTGTGTGCTATATTGACGATAGTTTGATTACTGAGTTGGCCTGAAAGATATGGGGTTCAACTTCAGTTATCCATGTGTCATTACAGTACACCCAGTTTCTGCGACATCACCCATCCCCAGCGAAGGTGCGCCAACCAATGTCACAGAGTTGCGGTCTTTCCTGGGAATGCTACAGCATTATGACAAATTCCTATCGAATCTCTTGAGCATCATTGCTACACCCACTTAACAACCTGCTACAAGAGGCTGTGTCATGGTTATGGATACCAGAGTGCGAACAGGTATTTGAGTCTGCAGAGGAGTTGCTACAGTCTGGAAAGGTTTTGACTCATCATGATGTCAACCTTCCTATAAAAGTGACTTGTGATGCTTGTTCGTATGAAATAAGGGCTGTGATATCACATGTTATGACTGATGGTGACGAAGGCCCTATTGCATTCGCCTCCAGATCACTCACTGGCAATTAGAAAAATTATGCTCAGTTAGAGGAGGCATTATCATAATCGGAGTGAAAACGTTTTACCAGATTTACCTTGAAAACTGATTACAAGCAGCTTTTGATCGTTTTGGATTCCAAGTGAGCTGTCCTAACCCTGGCTACAGAGGTAGGCATTAATTTTTGCATCTTACCAGTACGATGTGGTTTATTGTAAAACTGCTAAACGTAGTAATGCTGATAAGAAAGTGCAACAGAAGAGAGTAAAATATTTTATTTCAACTATTTAAATGACCTCCCTATTGCGGCCAAGGATAATGCAATTGAGACCACAAAGGATCCAGCATTACCCAGGGTGTTACAGTTTGTTAGTGTGGATGGCCGCAACAAGTGGAGGAAGAATTTCTGCGTCCCTTCCTTAACAGGCGTAGCGAACGGTCTATGAAACATGATTGTGTTCTCTGGGGATTTCAAGTGGTGATCCCAGGAGTGTTATAGGACAAGGTACTTGAGGATCTTCATGCTGATCACCCAGGTATGTGTCGGATGAAGTCGTTAGCTACGAGCTACCGACTTGATCATGCAATCCAGGCGAGGGTGTAACGCATCTCAGTGTGTTTGGAAACAACCTGCAACAGCGTCACTGATTCCACGGAAATGTCCTATTCCAATCTGGCAACGAGTTCACATGGATTACGCACAAAAGGATGGTGTGCACTATATTGTAGTAGTAGATGCCCACTTAAAGTGGCCAGAGGATTTCACTACTGGCCCAACCACCACCTCTAAGACTACTGAAATGCAAACACAATTATTTACGTTATATGGACTTCCGGAGGAGATGGTATCTGATAATGGCACTCGGTGTATTTCTAAGAAACTTGATCGATTCATGAAACAGCATGGAATTCAGCGGACACGTGTGCCCCGCTATTACCCAGTATCAAATGGGGAAGCTGAGCGATGTGTCCAAACATTGAAGCAAGCTTCGAGCTTGACGAGTAGGTGGGAAAAAGAGGAGTTACTTCAGCGGCGCTTGTCCAGCTTCCTACCCCCATACAGAATCACACCTCATACAGTTACTGGCCTGACTCCTGCTGAACTGTTACTATAAAAGAAGCCGGCACCCAACTGTCACTGCTTCAGCCAAATCTGGCTCAGCAATTCGAAGAACGTCAAACGCGAAAGACACATCAGCATGATGGTGGACGGACAAAGACCCGTGAGTTTCTTCCCTGCGACAAGGTTCTTGTACGCAACTTTCGTGGTTAAGATAAGTGGAATCAGGGCACAGTGATTTTGCGTGTGGGACTGCTTGCTTAACAGATACGAGTCAGCAGCAAATGTGTCATGACACATGGATCATCTCCAGCCAGCTGGTGACTCAGAGGATACTCACCCTATCCCTGCACCAGCAGATTCAAGTGTGACACCCCAGATTCCAGTTCCAACTACACCCAAGCTAACTGCACCCGTGGATGTTTCCCCAACATAGAATTTACAAACATCGGCAGTGGAATCACGAGAACCACAGCCTGTTACAATTACTGAGACACCCCCAATCCCAACGATAGCCACTCCTCGTACCAGTTGATACCCACGGCGTAAACTAAAACTGGTTGTACGGTTGGATTTATGAATTGTTGTGCTTGGACGTATTTGTTTTTCAAAGGAACGTTGAAGATGTTCTGTTAGAACATTCTTAGGACATGGGAGATGTAATATATTGGGGCTCCCTGTGTGTGCCCATATTGGGAAATGCCTCGTGTGGTTTTTGGTGGCGACTCGAGGGAACAACAAGTGTTCATGTTTAAATTGTTTAATTGTTTTGTTCTGATATTCATACATACTGAGAATATAACAAGCTCGACTAAGATTTGATAGCATAAGTCCATGAATGACGCAAATACATTGTTGCTCTGACTTGAGGAAAAACGATAGTTTAAATATAGTCTTTAATTGACAGTGTTTTGAATTTGGTTTGGAATAAGTTAAGGCTAGGAGCTTGTTTTAAATTTAGGTCAATAGCATTCCAAGTTTGGGGGGCCTTTGTATCTTAGACTCAATTTTCCGTAATCTTCTTTTATTTTAGGAATTTAACAGGAAGATCTTGACGAAAGTCTAGAATCGTAATTATGGATTTTTGTAATAAAAACAAAAAAAAATGGAAAATGAAAAAGGTATCAAGTTGTGATGTACCAACATTGCTATTTGCACAAAAACAAGATCATGCCACTTTAGATTGCTTAATTCATAGAATAACGGGCAATTATCACGCCGTGTGTTTTTGGACCTTAGTAAAGATTATTAATGAATTTTCTCCAGTTTATATAATTTTCGAAGAGGTCTTGTTACCATTCTCGAAAGTCCGGAAAGAGGTTTCAGTAGGAATCAAATAAGAAACCTAAATTCTTACCAGTAACAGCTTCCTTGCGCCAGGGTACTAGCTTGAGATCATAAATACAGGTGATGACTCCTTCTAAAGTACCAAACATGCTTCCTAACCCTAGAGTCAGCAACATACAAAAGAACAGAGTGGCCCATAATTGTGGTACTGGTATATGAACAATAGCTTCAGTAAAAGCAATAAAAGTCAGCCCTGGTCCTGACGCAACCTGCAGGATTAACAGACATTTTTTCAGTATATTAATAACTACGTATATAACTATGATGGCGGCGGCGCGGATGTCGCAGTGCATGGTAAAATCTCTGCGTTCTAACCACAAGGTCACGGTTTCAAACCCAGGCTCAGCCGAGTGTTGAACATTTGTGTAGCCTTTTTTTCCGCCAAAGTTGACTCAGCTTTCCATCCTAGGGGCTAACCTACGATGGATTAGTGTCCCGTCCAGGGAAAATCAGTGACTCTCACCCATTTAATACTACAGAAACCGGAGATAAGCACCGGTCAGAATGGGTCACTTAGCCTTGTAAATGGAGTTAGCTCAGTTTAGCTATGTTAAGAAAACCGAAAACCTCACGTAGTCACACATATAATTACAAATAGTTGATCAATTCACCTCTGAGAGCCACCACTCTAACGGTTTGCAGTGCTGCCCCGCACTTGTCCCATTTCCTGCAGCTACGGTAGGAGAGGCGGTTGTGTTTAAAGGAGGATTAAGACAGTTTTTGTAATTTTGCGTTGCCTAAAGTGTAAAAAAAAACTTCATTAGGATTACATGCAAAAAGCAGATAAGCGAACATATTTTACCTCAAACATATTTTAGTTTCGATGCTGAACTGCTGTTTAACAATTACGGAATGCCTTTACAAATTTATCCCTTCAAACCATTTAGTTTGTTTATCTACACCATTTCTTGAAGTATGTTCTGCCAATTCAATACTCAAAAACATTCGGTTTCAGTGCCAAACAAGACAACAGTGGCTCGTGATTAAATGTGCATGGCAACCACAACAACTAACATTCACGTGGTTATCACTTAAACTAAATTTCTCATCCAAGGTTTTCTATATCAAGCGTGACTATTACAAAAAATAAAAGCATACCTTAAAACCCAAGATGGAGAAAATCACTATGCTCGCATACACCGATGTACCACAGTTAATGAGAGATACCATTATGGCATCACGACGGCAGTTATTGTGGACTGGGTTATAACTGGACATAGCAATAAGCCCTCCAAATGCAAGACCGAGTGAATAAAAGATTTGGGTAGCAGCTTCCATCCAAACTTGTGGGTTGGCCAGTTTATGAAACTAAAACATAATACATAGATTGGTTTTGAGTAACTCTTTATTCAAGGATATGATGATAAACAAAATTTACATTTTTAGTTTGAGTTGTTTCCAGCCAGTGACTGAAGTGTTGTGTTTGTTCATCATCATCATCAATCCAGTTTTGATCCGGTTTTATCCCCGTAAACGAGGGTGGCCGGATTTACCCCACTCTGC
>JAODFW021150796.1:0-15943 GCA_027575235.2 Palythoa mutuki | reverse complement strand
AGTCTAGGAATTGTGTTGGGCCGAGAGGAGATAGGCAGTTGGTTACCCTTACTCGACTTTCTCTCTCGTCCGAAAAATACAAGAAAGAGACGTTAATAAACCCTTGGTACTGATGCAAACACATTTTCATTTACATAGTTCAAATCGGCTCGTAGCAACAAAGTCAAACTGAAATAGCAACCTTGTGCATTCTATGAGATAATTTCTCACTTCGAGACATTCTCTCGAGCGTTAAAGTCGAAATCGACATCAAGTAACAGGGACTCAGAAGATTTTTTTCTGGGAAAATGAAGCTCGAGTTTAATAAAAATATTGAAAAACATATCTTTCGAAGTAATTTCCATGTTGTAAAATTACACATCAAAGAGCCTGTTCATATGGAACCGAGCAAGCCTGGTTTGGCGAGATCTCACCACGGCCCTATTTTTCATAAAAATATTTGTTGTTCATATGAGCAAGCGGGCCGTCCCAGTAAGTGCCGCGGGGATCTCGGTAGACAAACTGCTGAGATCCTGATAACCGGTCAGAGTGGCACCGAGACATCTCATTTTCCCATATGAACAGCCCATCCCGGTGAGTGAGAAAAACTTATCAATTACGCATGCGTGAAACAATTTGCTGACCAAAACAAATACATGGTCTCCGGATGAAAGCACGTGGAAGCAGTCAAAATGGCAGATTCTGGTAAAACTAAAAACAAAACCGCGAAAAGAAACTCTCTGGATACTTCCGTTCAGACGCAGACATGATAGATAAACTGATAGATTCTTAAAAAGAACATAAAACCGTTATGGCGTACAAAAGGCTAGATTTCAATGCAGAACAAGGAGCTTCGACTGTCGATGGCAATTAACAAATAAAGAGAAGACAGCAAAAAATTTTCGGACCAGTTTGTATCAAGTCGCTGCCCGAAAATTTCCAAACCTTATTTAAACCTGATCAGAACGAAACAATATAAGAACAGAGGAAGGAGAATAATCTGTCGTTGTGTTTACATTTTCGATTTTGGCGCGCAAGTGATCACATGACATTGTGCCAGTTGCTAGGACGATGTTTCCCATATGAACACGCGAAAATTTCCTCCCTGCTTGGCTCGGTTCGATATGAACAGGCCCAAGGACGCAACTGAAGTAAGGAATCTTCAGTTTTGTTATTTGTAGAAATTAAACATTTTAACGATTTCAAAAAACGAAATATTTGCCCATACAAAATCTTCAGTATAAACATTATCCTTACATACAGAAATAGCTCGGACTGTCTGTGATTCGAATGATTAAAACTTTCCGTGGAATAAACTGCCCAAAATGTTCGTCCTCTAGTAGCCGTGTAACACCACAGTCGCTGCGAGCTAACAAAGTAGCAATGATGATAAGATAAATAATAAATCAATCAGTGAAAAAGAGGAAAGTATGGCAAAAATTGATAATTTTGAGAAGACTTCATTGCTTAACGGACAAGTTCCGGACTAAAAGTGAATTTTGGCCGCTTTACGCATTTCGCCCGGAAAAAACTGTTTCGATCATTATTTTCATCAAAACCATTTCTAATGGAGATGGAGTTTTAAAGCAATAAAAAGCGTGACAATCATGAAAGTCACGCTTCCATAAGCGAAAGCCTGAATTTTGTTTTGGTTACTGATGACGTCACAAGTGTGGCTCATACTGAGCAGAGACAACCTAAAACGGAAGGTAAGGGGTTTGTGAAAGGAGCAGAGGAATGGACGCGTTTGACGGCCTGAACCTGTTGTTCAATTTAGGATGATCTGGTTCCCCAAGAAAGCTCCACACATGTGATGTCACAGAGCGTGACACTTCATGACTGCAAACTTTCAACGGCACTTTGCGCTTGATTTAAAAAAATTCACCGCTTTTTTTATTTTATTATTCACAGTATCTATAATTTACTTCCTTAATAGAAAAAAATACAAAAAGAAATACCCAGAACTTGCCCTTTAAGATATAAAGCGTTTTCACACAGTCCCAGACAGAGTAGCCACGTTTCTCGTACAGAAGGGATCAATATAGCGGCAGTGACTGTTGTAAATATCATCAAAGCTCACTACTTTTTAACAACATACGTACTACTGTCTTTGATAATTATTTCTTGCTCTTTAAAATGCACGGCATCGCTAAATATTAAAGACAGCAAATAGTCAAACACATCATCAAGGACGGGATCCACACTCGGACAACCAGCCAGCTTCGCGAGAGCTGCAGCGTACGAACGTCTTCTTGGACCAAGCTTGTGTTCTTCTTTTGCAGGCAAACCCAGAAACTGTAGTTTTTCTCTCTCGTGGACAATATGCGCTTCCATTTCCTCACGAGAAGGCAGGTGTGCCTTTCCACTGAGCACAGCGGTAATACATTGTGCTTGAACTGCAAATAAAGGAAATGGAAGAACGTACGTTTGAACTCCAACAAACGCCAAAGATGGATGCTCTTGGTGAAACACTCCCATGTACAATGAGTTAACTCGCTTTCCTTCGAGGTCTACAGTCACGTGACACTCCGGACTGAGGAAGGGGAAAGAATACCGATATCCTGTGCACAACAAGATGGCGTCTGCTCTTTCTGTCCGTTCATCTGTGAACTGGACAAGACCGTCATTAGTGATTCTCAGAATCGGAGGCACTTGTTCAATTTTTGTGGGAAGATTTGTGTTTTTAAACATAGGATTTCTGTGACTAAAGAAGACCTTATTGGCATTGTGAGCAATATTAAGGGAAATTTCGATCCCTGACAAGCCACCGCCAAGAACAACCACGTCCATATCTTGAAACATCTCGGGACGTCTATAGTCATGACTGTGCATTACAAGGCCATTGAACAAACTCCAACCAGGAAATTCTGGCACGTCTGGTGTAGAGTAATGCCTGAAAGATTAGATGCAAAAACACAAATAACATTTCTAATTATAACTAGTTGTAGCTCTCGCTAAGTGCCGACTGGCACAAAATACGGTCAATTTTTGTCTTGAGGCTACTTTGGAATCTCGCTAATATGGCCTTAGTCACAAACTAAACACTATCGTTTACCCACAACTCAAAACATAACTAAATTATATTTTAATTTCGCAACAGAATCACGCAGGTGCTTGGAACTCCCGCAATGATTGGATAACAACTTGCGTAAAGATTGGATTACTCGAAAACAATCGCTATTGTTATTATTTGTTACGCTCAAATCGAGATTTTTTTTCTCTCTGGACCTTTTATGCACGGCTTTATGAAATGATGCCTCGCAATTCTCGACGTCTTTGCCTCGAATTGCTCGCTCGCAATAATAATGTCACGTGGCACCGTAACCACGTGGTGATCCCTTGGTTGTTGTTTGCAATTGATATGGTAAAACGTGACCATCAATTTTGTCTCTTTTTAGTTGAGGCTGTTGTAAAAGCAGGTTGGTCCTCTGCACTGACCAAGGCTTAGTCGCGACGGCTTTGCCGAGGCCAGGGCAGAGGCCAACAGATACAGCAAATAAAGTGGATTGCCAAATGACGTGATAGCCCCCGTCACAATAAACTATAAGTCAAACAGTCGGAAGACTCTATTACAATTAAAAACTGAATAATGAGCCAACCGAATTCATGATTTAAACTTCTGCAACAACAGCCTGACGAAAATATTGTGTTGTCATGGTTACGAGTTTCACCTCCCCTTAATCATTTCAAAACATACTGCAAGAAGCTTACAGAATGTAACAATCTTGACAATCAAAACTGTAATTATAATACCACAAATTGTTGTATTTAGTGAACTGCGATCTCAACGTTTATTTGAAGTTAATATCGTGCGAAGAGTTTTGAACAAAACCTACCCATTGCAAATAATTACTGCGTTAAATTGACTCGTGTCGCTTTTGTTCTCGACAAGATTTTTTACTGTCACTTCCCAGGTTACTTTACCAGCATCTTTAACAGGATTCACTCTGGTTACCATGGTGTTGAGCTGAACAACTTTGTCAACATCAAAATGGCTTGCGTAGGACTCCAGATATTTCACAACATCGCTGTGATGAGGAAACGATTCTAACTCCTCTGGGAACGGGAAATCAGGAAACACCATCGCTTCCTTGAAAAAGTTTGCTCTGAAAATGATTGATATGAGCGAATAACAACGTCAAACACGTTGATACTATATAAAGTATATAAATTAATTTTCTCACAAAATGTAGCTACTGAACTGTGAAACATGACTTTACTGCCAACGTTCGCCACAAATTCCTTTGGCCTGACTCTATTTTGCGTTGCTGTGCAAGACAGGAGAAATCTATCTCACTACTTTGCTAATCTGACCGCTTGTGACTTCATCATCAATAAATAAATCTTCGAAATAGCCTGTCAAAACAAGGGACCTATTTACAAAGAGATCACACAACTTACAAATGCCTCGCTATCAGCCGCTGCTTTTATCAGTTTAGGCATAGAATTTCGATAATTTGTCAACAAATTCAGGCGAAACTCTTTTTTTGATATAAAAGAACGTCTTATTTTTGGGCCAAGGCTGAATGTTCTTAAACATGTTCCTAAATTTTTGCCGCGCGATTTTCAGCCTGGCGTTCTTAGAAAGAAAAGAAAAATGTACGTACAAGCGTTCGTTTCGCTGCCCTTGTCAGTTGTATACTGAAATCGACTCCAAGTCTAATTTATGGCTGAAAGTATTTCTGATTCTCGCTGTAGCCGGGCTTGAGGAGCACTTTTTTAAAAAGTTTTACTCCGCAGCAAGCTGTCTTACAACAACAACCAACAACCACTTTATTTCCCTTGTCTTGCTTATAAGTTACATGATTATATAATTAATGAAAAAGAAAAAAGAAGGGTTACTGGCGATCTGTAATAACCATGGGGTTAAAAATGCCAGATCGCCAGTTGCATTCACAGCTTGCAAAATATGGTCGGTGACAAACAAGGACACATACACGCACACACACACACACACACACATACTCACACACACACACAAACAAAACACACACACACATGAGCAGAAAATGACACATATTCAGATACTCAGATAATAGATACCAAGAATAAAATAACAAAGTAGGTATTTATAATAAAATCTATAGATACTGTGCACAGAAAAACAGAACAGTTTGCAAAACAGGATAAATAATATCTTGTTGGAATAAATGTACCAAACCAGATTAATAGGCCTCAATAAATCCCTGTTTCAACCTCTTCTTGAACAAAGACATAGACAATTTTTTGGTTTCATCATCAATTGCATTCCAAATTTTTGGACCTTGAAAACGAATATTAAATTTCCCATAATTTGTTCTAGCTTTTGGTAGATAATATGTCTGTTTTGCAGAATGTCTGGTATTGTAACTATGAACAGTATCTACTTTTGTAAAAAATGATACAAATACACCAGGAAGCAACTGATTGTGAAATTTATACATAAAGGTAGCAATAAGATATGTAACAAGATCAGAAATCTTGACTATTTCCAAAGCGCTGAACAATGGACTGGAATGTTGGTCAAAAACTCAGGAACTTGGAAACTTGTGGATCGGAAGGCAGAGATCTTACCATTGTATCAACCACGCGGCCCTAAATTATTATAAGTAGTGTTAGAACATAAACTATATGAAAATGAAATTGCTGTATGTGTGTCGGAGTATATATAGTGTCAGAGATAATTTAAACCAGTCGGATGGTGCGCAACTGTAATTTACACTCACTACCAGTTATATACGAAAAGTGAGGTTTTCTGACGTATCGTTACTGGGCGATTTTCCGAACATTTAGTAGTTCAGCCCCTGAAAACCCTTCTCTGAAATATAGATTCTTGACCGTGAATATTGAGGTTGAATGGGTTTCTACATCACTCAAATACCCTGTTTGGTTAACTGACGCCCGAACTCGAAAACATTCGGGAATTATCTTTTTAACACCAAGGCGGAATTCTTTGCTAACCATGCAGTAAATTACCGGATTTGAGGCAGAATTAGTGACAGATAAGATAAGAAATATATTGTAAAGTATTGGAAAGTATCTGTTCCGAGAAATTTCTGGCATGAATGCCAAAAGCAGACGAAATATATTTGATGGAAGCATTGTGATTATAAAGATTACGACAAGCGGAGTGAGGATTTTCCTTGCTTTGCTGTTTTGCTTCGTGGCTGCTTCGAGCTGTCTTTGCCGAGCAGAAGTTTGGTTTCGATCCAACTGATTTTGAATATTTTGATGAAACTCGTTACTTTGGGCAATACGTCTGGATATCTTGTAGTATGTGAAGGATATCACGCTCAGAGGTAGTGCAAACCAAAATATCACTTCGGTGACAAAGTACAACTGCAACAAGCTCTCGTGTGAAAAGTTGGTCATGCACTGCTGAGAAAGATACTTCACTGAAAGGAAAATCGGAAAACAAATGAAAAAAAATGAAGCCAGCCAAATTGAGATGACAGTTGTTACAACTTGTCTTTTGGATGTTTTGTGTACTAGTGATGCTGTTCCGACGATTGAGCGATACCGTTCAATAGCAACAGCGGTGATAGACCAAATCGACACGCCGTAGAAAACTTCACACAATGGATACAAAGTCAAACATAAGAACTCTCCTAGCACCCAGTGGGAACGAACTTGCTCTTTTACCACACCAAATGGAAAATTTATAATCAAGATTCCTAAATCGGCAATAGCCAGGTCAATGATATAAGTTGTCATTGTATAGTTCATACTAGAATATCGTGTCATTACTAATAGAACCAAGATGTTTCCAGTCACTCCGAAGAAAGCAATTCCAACCTCCAAAAAAAGTCTCGTAATGACCAAAGATGCTGGTTCGATCCAGTAAATAGGTTCTACCACATTTGTTGTGTTATTGTTACTTAAGGAGTTGAATAATTTCGTTGTGTTGTTGGCCACGGTGTTCATCTTTTTTTCTTCAGTTTTTTCTGCTTCTATAATAATATGTTGCCGTGTTATATTACAATTTCTTTACTTGAATTTCAACAGATGTTGATTGAAAAGATCTGTATATGTAACAGGTTGGAAAACACCTTCAAATCTCAGTTGAAGAATCGCGAATAATAAATGGAAGAAGAATGTATTCCTTTTCTGCATCTCTAAAGTTTTAAAGCTACCAGTGTGCGTTTTGCTGTTTTAAAAGTTTTGATTGTCATGGATACTGACGTTCTCGTCTTTTCATTGTGATTCATGTAATAAATTATGTGCAACCCATGCAAACAGAAACTTAAAGACCACATGTCTCGCCCATTAGTGATAATATTTTAACATCACGTCCAAAATAGATGAGTGTTAGTTTTTTCTTTTGTTTTTGTCAGATATGAGCCTTCTCTTTTAATATATGAAAATTTTTTTAATCATTTACTGACAATTTCCAAAAGTTTTTAGATCTTGACTAATTCATCAAAGTTATCGAAAACATCATATCAGGCCCGTAGCCAGCTTGAGGCGAACCGAGGCACTTGCCTCAGTAAAAATTTTGGAAAAATAAAGGTTTTTTAGAAAACAAAAATATCGTGCCATTTTACATAAAGCAGTTTCAACGGTAATCTAAGCTGAGAATAGCATTTTCAAGCAGCTGTTAAGATGCCAAAATAATACCTTTCAATTGACGGAAACAATGAACCGAAGTCATTTTTCAAAACTGCTCAACACCGCAACTTTTTGTTTTCATACGTCGCCAAGACATTCTAAATATAAATGCACCTTTGCAGCGATTTGGCAATTATTTTTTCAATTTTGGTTTTGTTTTTTTATTTTATTTCCGCATTTCTGCTTTTATTTTGATGGCCAAATTGATATTCATTCTGCCTCGGTTAATTTTTTTTTCCTGGCTACGGGCCTGTGCTTTTTTAAAAACTGGAGCGGAGTTGAGGGTTCTCGAAAAGGGCAGGTAGCTGATTGTTTCTACATATACTCAAGATAATCATAGCGGCTACACGTTTTCCTAACTTATAATGTGTTTACATGGCCAATGCATATGAAATGAATCAAGTCATCTCCAAGCTCTGTCAATCATTTTTTAATCATCTTCACCTACTCTTTTATTTCTCCCGTCGACTGTGTCTCACTTGGGAGAGCACTGAGAGTTTGTACAGCAATGTGTTGTCTTTACTATGGATAAGTTGGGGGAAGTAAAGTGGAACTATAGATTAGAAAGAATTAGACAGCGCTAGGATTTAGGGTTATGTGGTGTTGTGGTGATATGATGTGACAGTGCTTTAGAAATCCTTGTAAGACCTGGGCGTTTGAAAATCAATTGTAATAGTTGGGAAGAATTCACGTTTGTTTGTATGAAGGTGAGAATTCGCTGTCATTAGTTTGAAGTATTTTTCATCGATTTTCCTTGCAATCTCTGGGATTTTTTTACGGAATTTATTAAAAGAGCTTTGTTTGGGTTGTTACTGTTACTGTTACTGTTACTGTTATTTATATTATATTTGTGTTGTAGTATTGTATTAATAACGTACTTGTTATACCTTCAGTGTATATTCCGGACACCATACAATCTTAATTCCTCCGGGAGACCTAGAGTCCAACCCCGCTCTTTGGTTATCAACTGTGAGTCAGTACAAAGGTTTGTGGATGGTTTTACTCATATGTTCTGTTGTGTTAAGGTAGAGGACATCTCGTGTTTGCATGAACAGTGGCAACGAGCCAAAAAATTGAATAAATATTGTCATTAACTATGAAAAGACTAAGCTAAAATCGCCATTAATAAATGTACTTTCTCATAATTTGAAAATGCGGGAATGTGCCGGGAAAAAAGATATTTAATCGAAACCTTCAAAGTTTAACTTTTCAGCCATCACTTATACTTTGTAGGTTTTGAAAACGTGGTGACGAAATTGTTTCAAAGCATGACTAAAGACATGTATTAAGTGCAAAGAATCACTAAGAAGCTAAATTTACTTACTTCTGTTTTTAGTTTAATTACCATATTGATTTTTAAACAAAGAAGCGCTTTTCGAAATTTATTATCTTTACATTTTTTTGATTGTCTAGATCTTCTGGATTTCGAAATTATTTCAGTTTCCAAGGTTTTTAATTTTTCGTTTTCACGGACACTGACTTATTTTTGTAGCAAAAACGTGCTAACTTCTTGGTCTTAGTATTTTAGTACTAAGTAAAAAAAAGTCTTTTTCAAGGAAAATATAGTAGTTTCATGAGATTCATAGTCAGTTTTGCTGCTTCGCTTTACGAGGAGCTCATTTTTACTGACTGTTACTGTGTTACCTTTCAGTTCGAGACACGTTCTGCTCGTACCCCGTAATGGATCTGTGTACAAAGGGACTAGGCCAAGCTGTGCCTCAGCTTAAGGTTTGTTATACGCCAGTATCAACCCCTCTCAAAAACTACTAATATCTCACCTTTTGAACCAGTGGTTGCAAACCTACAAAATGACCATCATTCTGCTTAACTTGAAGAGTAGATTTACAAATTGTTTAAAAAATATCAGATTTTGGCAATTGTCGTGAAGTTTTGTTCTTTTCACTATCGAAGACTCAGCTGGTAAAGGGTAAAAAGACACCAAGATGACTTACCTACATAGAAGCATTAGGAGGGTGTACTTGCATGTTGAACGGGAGTGCATGAAGCGGTTGTTTCAATACATAGTTAACTTATTTGTTCCCTTTCACGTTAACACTTAGAATACTTTTATTGCTTTGCTTAACTGCTCAACCGGCGTTCAAACGTGACTTCTAGATTACCCTACTAATGGATCAGTCATCATGTTTCTCTTACCTTATACTCACTTGAAAATAATATACTTCTTCAATTTTTAGTCTAAAGGTGTCAATCTGTCTGGAGTTCGCACATGCGTGGTGGTGGCGGAAGAAAGACCCCGGATTGGCCTGACAATGGCGTTCACCACGCTGTTCTCAACCCTTGGCCTTTCACCTCGAGCTGTCAGCACTTCGTTTGGATGCCGGGTGAATGTTTCACTCTGCACACAGGTTGGTCTGCTTTCTTTCTTTGATTGTCAGTGACGGTGTTCCGAACGTGTCCTTGGAGAGCTACTGTGTATTTTTATATATTTTGACAGCTCACGTTGGTTTTTAGATTTTTTATATAATGGTTCTACATTATTTTATTGCCCTCAATCCATGGGCAGGGATAATCTTTTTGTGTTGCACCAGTGCTGTGATCATGGTCAAATAATTTAATAGTAGAACTAAGTGAATGTCTGTATTAAACAGTACTCGAGTGAGCATTTAATTATCTAGATAACGTAAGCATCCGTTATTGTGTGAAAAAAATTGCAAAACTTACGGGAGAATTTTTAATCATCACTTACTGGTCAAATACTAGCGTCTTTAACTAGAAAAATGGGTCTTCCAGTGATTAACTTAGAACTCGTTCAGAAAGTATTTAGTGATTAGGTTTTTTAGTTCAATCATTCTTTCCCTGATCGTAGTTTTTCTCGTAGGGAGCTTCCACTCCAGAAGCCACGAGTGTGTACGTGGATATGAGGGCGCTTAGAAACGACAGGTATGCTTAGTAAAGTTGATTCATTCTATACAATTTATTAATTTCAGATCTTTCTGTGTATCTTATCTCTGCATCCTCTTTCCCCATTAGAGTTACCTTGGTAGAACGAGGAAGTCCCCATAGTCTGTGTCTACTGGAGTCTGGCAAGGTAAGAAAGAATGTAGCTTGTCTATGTATCAGTGTAGCTTTGTATTCATCGTTTTCTTTTGCTGTTAAAAATCCGTGCTAGCTGTCAGTAAATATAATCGGCAAACCTTATTGTTTCTAGATTCTTCCAGGAGTTAAAGTTGTTATCGCCAATCCAGAAACTAGAGGAATGTGCGCTGATTCTCATCTCGGAGAGGTAAGATTGGAATCCTTGTCTTATTTCCTATTTATATTGGGAATTAAATTCAGTGATCAAAGATGACACCTTTGTTCAGTTGCCTGTGAAAGTTGTGATATGGCACATTAAGCAGTGAGGATGGGGACGCCGACGACGACGTGAAAGATCAATAGTAAATACAATAACTCAGTGAACGTTGGAATGCATCGAGCAGAGCACCTGCACGTAGTTGTCGCTAAAAACAGAACGCGAGAAGACCTTTTTTTTAGTTCTTGGGAAAACGAAAACGTGAAAACAAAAATATTCTCAGCATTTCTTTACTTTCAAGGAGCAACAATTAATCGTTTTCTGTTCACAAAGCTTGATGCAGAGAAAACAAAACCCTAATGGTTCTTAGAAAGAAGTGAAGAGCGAATCAGAATTATGTTTTTTGTGAACCCTCATTGTTGGCGTTGATGATCTCTTTGCTTAAGGTCTCTGGTGTTGTATTTTTTGTACAGAATTGTCCGGGTCCCACACGCAGTGCCTGTAGTGGTTTCCTGATACAGAGGGTTTCTCATTTCTAAAATTTTTGTTAGCCTTCCATCAAGCCTAACAAAAATATTAGGAGTAAGGTTAACATAGTGGTAATCACTCTTGCCTCCCACCTCAAAAACCAGGATCGACTCCTGGATCTGCTCGTGAGCTGATATTTGTTGATCTTAAAATAACTCTGAGGGTTTTTCTCTGGGTACTCCAGTTTTTCTCCCTCAACAAAATCGACTCCCAGCTGATTATATCTGGCTATGATGCTGTGCTCTGATGTCATGTATGGATCGTGTTCTGGGGCCGAGCTCCTTTGGTCCGACCTTACTGAGCTTGCGACCTTTGCAATTCAGTCTCTGGCCGTTGGAAAGGACACTCCTTTACCCTTTGTCTTGGGTTAAACAACAACAACATACAACATTTATTTATTTGCACTCTTAAGAAATTATTTACATAAAAGATTGTATGATAGTTATAACATTGGAAGGAGCACAAGCCACTTGAAAATAGTATGAACTAATCGCGTCAAGTGACTTTGGTCAAACGAGTGAAGATTAGAATTTTAAATGGTTGTTATAATGGTATGCAATCAATAAAACATAAAAAAATGAATCACAAAACATAAAGCATGAAGAGGAACTAATCGGCCAAAAAAATAAAATAAAATTCAAGAAGAAAAGAGGAGAGGACAAAATCATCAAAAATTCAAAAATTAGCCAAAAAATCTGATTAATGATTAAAGTAGTTGTCAAGAATAGAATCTGTTAAAAGTCTTATAAGTTCGTTTTTTTTTTGCATTCTAGAAATTTTCCTCGTGCAAAGAGTTTTAGTAAGTTCATTTCTTGATTATCATTATTTTCGTTGAACTATTCCTAAATTTCAGTAAATTTTGAAAGAAACTGTCTGTTGTTTGCTTTGCCTTTTAGAAGTGATTTACTGTACGAATAGTTAAATTTTGTTTCGATAGAGTTGACTTTTATTGTGAAACGGAGCTACCAGGCCATTGAAGAGCTAAATAATAGTAAAGAATCAGAAACGTTAGCACGAGTGTTTCTGTTTTAAAAATACAAGGTTTACATTAATAAGTTGACAATTAAACAAGATGAAGAAAAATCCACTACGAATATCTATATTTCATATAATCGTCTTACATACTTTCTTCGATGTCGCAGTATGAAAAAGGTTATTACAATCAAAGCCAAAATAGCTACCACAGGAACTATCCCTGCGATAACGTTAACAGTGCCAACTTTACTTGAATCTTCGTCCTTTGGCAAAACCTGAAAGGGTATATTTAAAAGCTATATATAGAAATCGCAGATCTTTCAGCTAAGATATTATTGATCGATGATACAAAAACAAACCAAGTTAATATAGTCTTTTAGAAAGTTCAAAGCAGTAGAAAAGTTCCGCGTTAGAAGTAAGCAATTTCCTACCCTTAAGAATACATCAACATTTAAAAAAATATGTTTAGAAATAAAATACAACGATAGTTTGTTCTAAAGTAATATTTATTTTTCTGCGGCTCAAAAACAAAAACCTTGAAACATTCCTGAAATTTTCTTATATTCCCAAGATGAAATTTATGTTATATTTACGCGATAAAACAGCCTTGATTTTCAGCAGCTTTTAACTTGCTCTAATTTTTCCTAATAGACCATTGTCACAATTTCGATTTAAATTTGAATTGAAAACGAGGCTATACGGGCAAACCAAACCTTTTGCAAAACATTTGCTCTTACGCTTGCACCTATTTCAGCAAAATCCAAACATTCCTCCGTGTCGCCATCTTTTTTCTGTCCTTACTGTCCAGCCTCGTTTTCAATCCAAGATGACAGAAGCGTGACAAAGGTCTGTTTGTGTAAGAATAAACTTGCGGTTGGGAGAAAGGATACTCAAAGGTGAGAAGAAGGTATAATGCACAGAGTTTAAGAATGTAAGATTGTTCTAATCGGAGTTCGCTCATTAATGAACACAAAACCGCGGTTTTAATCTTCAGTTACCTTTGATGTATATGTTGTCGTTAAGCTGCTAGTTGGGCCGGTTTGCTCAGTTGAATAAGTGTTACTTTGTTTGGAATTTTTATCGTACGTCGATGATGCTAAGGTTGAACTTGTCTCTTTTAAAATTGGTCCAAGAACTCTACCTGCATGGTAAAGCAACCGCTTAGTGTAGATAATTTAATCTACAATTGGTCACTCTTCGAAGCTGTTAGAGCAAAGTTTAGCTTCTTGTAGTGACTGAATAATCCCTTTTCGCAGTTCCCCCTGCGTCATTTTGGGTTTGGCACTAAAACGAGGCTATCGTGCATGATGAAAACAGGGGGAATGCCTCGGCTTCTTGTCACAAAACAGAAAATTAACACGAGATCTGTTAGAGCTTCCGACACAATTGTAGCAAGTTTGAAATTTCGTTTCTTTCACTTATCCCTGGGGTCAACGGTAGCCAAAATAACGCCGGATACCTGTGAAAAGGACTGTTGTGTTGATCCTTTGAACGTCTAAACATACCTTACTAGAAACATATACTGTTCTTAATATCTGCCTCATTATATTGTAACATATTCATCTGTAAAAAATGATTCCATCTTGCCAAATTGCATCCGTGTCAAACTAGAATGTACGTGCAAACAAAGCATCTGTGTCATCGTTTTTGGTACAAGACCCTTTTATCCGAGTCGAGCCAATTAAAATTCCAGATAGCTAAGGGGTTTACAGTTAACCCACTTTTCAACAAACCCAGCCCAGGTGTTAGCTCAAATCAATTCATTCTTAGCCACTAACATGACATGTTTCCTGGTCGTTTGAAGATCAAACACCTGTTAAGGCTTTTGTTAACCAATTCGCAGCCTTCCGTAAACCACAGCTTTATTAATTTGCCATCAGGAAACTGAACGCCTGGCGAAATGATCTGTTCAGGAAGGAAAAAAAAAAGGTTTAGATAAAAGTTGTAATAGATATGTATAAATAAGTTAAAACATTTTTTCACACATTCAAATCTTGGCCTTTTATTACACTCTTAGGGTAGGTATCAATTTTGATAATGCCGTGAGGGGAAAAAATACATTCTTCTTATACTTTTAGCAAAATATCGTCGATCTCATTTCTACTTGGATAATTGCAAATGCGTGATTAGAATATAGAATGCAATACGGAAGTTGCTACGTAAACACCAACAAATCAAATTTAAAAACAAAAACAAATTGGCTAACAGTTGTTTTGCTTTGTCAAACCAAAACGATGCTAAACAACTAAAAGAAACTACACAAAATCAACTTGAAACTCAAAGAGTGTGAGAACGAATAGTTCGACCATATATTGTATTTTTCTCTGCTGCATTGTTGAAAATATACTAAACGAAAAAGCTCCTGCATTTCAAGAGTTTTGGTCGTTCGTGATGTTTTGAAGTTCCCAAATAACACTCGCCTTCGGCTGTAAAAATAACTATTATGTGTCGGTATAAATTGGCAACCGTGGACAATAGGCCATTTCCGAACTACGCTCCACTACCAACAAACAAAAACATCAAATCGAGGCCAAGTACTAAAAAATACAGCAAATGTATGAAAAGTAAGCACTTGGCTTCGACTTGAAGGTTTTGTTTGTGCGCAGTGGAGCGTAATTCGGCAATGGCCTATTATGTCTGCAGCTTTTCACAGTATCGTTCAGACACAAAATTTTGCAGGGGTATGCTGACACGTGGTTTCACACAAAATTTCTTCGCCATCGGTTCGCTTTTTTAGCATTGGGTGGCTAGCTCCGCTTCGCGTCGTGGTTTCCTATGCTTATCTCGTGTTCTCCAACCTCCCGCGTGTTTACATCAGGATTTGTAAACACGGAACCCATTTTATTTCTTCAATATGACATGAAAAGATGAGTGTCAGTATTAGCCATCTACTTAACCTTAAATTAGGGATAAGACGTCATGGCGTTATTACAGCAGTTGATAAACGCATGAACTTGAAGTAGTGATTGTAAATGAATTATCATCGCCGTAGGAATTTGAACTTGAAGTAGTGATTGTAAATGAATTATCATCGCCGTAGGAATTTGAAAAAGCTGACGTTTCGAACTTAGCCCTTCGTCAGAAAAAAACTATTTACTTGAAGTTTGATAAACGTATGGATGCTAAAAACGAACAACGTAGGGCGCACAGCGTAACCTATGCAGTCTGAAGGAACTATTAAAGGGATTCTCGGCTGTACAACAATATTAATATTAGATAAGACTTTTCTTTATCGTGTTTTCATATCAGCAGGTCACATCTGATAATTCTCTGTATATAACTTAAGTCAAGGGTTTTGCTTTGATTATTTCGATAGTTTGAATTTCCCGCGCGCTGCCATCTTGAAATGTGATGTGTTACGGTTGCAGTGCCAGACTCCCACTCGTCCATTGCTATTCGTTTTAATCGAGAGTGGAAAATGGTGCTTCAACTTAACCGTAACACGTCACAATTCATGGCGGCGCGCAGGAAATTTAAACTATCGAAATGATCAAAACTATTTTTTTGGCTTGAGCTATATACAGAGAATTATCAAATGTGAGCTGCTGATATGGACACAAGGTAAAGAAAAGACTTATTTAACATTAATATTGTTGGACAGCAGAGGATCAGATGTGAGCT
>JAODFW021149817.1:12500-15950 GCA_027575235.2 Palythoa mutuki | reverse complement strand
AAAAGTTATTATAGGAGGTGAAAAATGACTTTGAAAACTCTCAAGACAAAATCTAATAATTTTTTGTCAAAAATATTAGTTAATATATCAACAGTAACAATAAAAAGCATGCCATTCTGGCATATCTTTCACAAAAACTGATTTAATAATGATTAAGTTGCAACAAAGAAACAAGACTGATTAAATTCACAGCTAACATGATTGTCTTTGAACCAATTAACTCACACAAAATTTGATTCCTCTGAATAAACACTGTTTATTTTCTCATTCTCCACTGTGCTGTCATGATGACCAACATCTGGTGATAGCTAGTGATACAAATTAAAATAATAACATTTTGTAAATCTTTTCAGTTCATCCAAACTGGTTACTTACACATAATAATGTCCACATTATCTATACAAGATGGTAAACATTTTTTATATTAAATCACTTTGGCAATATTTATTGATACATTAATATCTTTTTATAATACTGAAATTTACTCTGACTCCAAATTTCATTCATCAATTGCGCTTTGCTAATCAAAATCTGCATAATCAAAAATTATTCTCGTTTCAATAGTGAAAAAATGACAATCCAAACAAGAAGCACTTTTAAATTATTGCTTTTTTCTCGTCATTTTGAACACAGAATTAAGTTTACACAATTTGATGTTTTGATATAAGTTTGTGTTGATAAAACTAATATTAATACCAATAATTATTAATATTACTTAATATGTGTTGTATTCTTGAGAGCATAATGTGAAGAAACCAGGATACTAAAACAACGATGTAGTTGATTGATTATGAATGCTGGAAGTAACTACTGACAGCAGATTGGGAGCTCAAGGTACACGATTTGACAATAATTGGCCACAATCCTGTTATTTGCAAATTTTTCTTCTTCTTAAAAATTCTATTTGCTCAGATATATATATATATATATATATAGCTCGACTAAGTCCACTAGAACATTCTGCAGTTTTCTAGCACAGTGAATCAACGTTCTATTAACAAAATGTTTACATATGTCTGGAGAGTTCTAGCAATGTCAAATCATTCTTCTGTATAGTAAAACTCTTGCAAACTATAGAAAGTTCTAGCACCGTCCATTAGTGCTTGTTTCTGAAAGTAGTTTCAAGAACCTATCTTTGCAGCAGCTAGCTGCCATAACAACATGGGAAATCCTTTAATTCTTTAATTTAGTATAACATCACAGACTACTAATGACAAGTTTCTGTTAGATCTCTGAAACTGTCATGTTCAGCTGTAGTATTCTAACTTTATAAGCATTGTACAAGTTACCATTGGTTTCTGTGTCTGCATATAATTTTATATTTTTTGTTAGGTAAGAATCTTTTTTCATAATTAAGACAGGAGAGATGAGACAAACCTTGACTCTCTTAACAGTTTTTTCTTCACTCTCAGTTTCCCTGTCACTATCGCTGGATACTGTCACCGATGAGTTATTTGAATTGTATCTGAGAAAAATGTTAAATTTAATGCCTGGGCAGTGAAAAAATCCAAGACCAAAATTAACTTTTGAATAATTTCAAAGGTTTGATTCCTTAATTACTATTTCTTGGAAGATAAATTACCTTTCCCTTGAAAGGTTTTTTCTCGGTCTCCCCCTCTTTGCTGGTATAAATGTCATCTGACAGCCAACAGGTGCTATCATTTCACCTCTTGTAGACTGTTCGGAATCCTAAACAACATTTTTTTCACAATTATTACGACTTCTTTCAACATCATCATCATTGTATTCGCATTTCCCTTTTTTTACATATTGTGTTCAATTTATCTATTTTTACTTGTATGAATGTATTTGAGTTTATTAAATACAGATTTCATGACAGTGCTCGAAACTCATTTTCTTTAGCACTAGTCACTTTGCTAGTGTGTATGAAAAAGTACTAACCCATAAGTGGGCTAGTGGCGAGTAGGTCCATTTTTTACTAGCCCAGCATCAAATTCTATTAGTCCCAGGCTTCTGGACTACTGCTAGTTTTGAGTCCTGCATGACATGGTAACTGGCCTACACCAAACATAACATGTACAGTATAATAATAATAATAATAATAATAATAATAATAATAATAATAATAATAATAATAATAATAATAATAATAATAATAATTAGTAGTGATTGAAATACTTATATTGTACACTTTTCATGCAATGATTAAGCCTGCATTACAAGATCATGAAAACAGCATCAAAAACTAACAACCCCACCCAAAAAACAGAACCAGTTCGGGAATACAACCTGTGAAATTAAAATATAAGAACCTAATGCGTGAGTTTAAAATGTAAAAAGCCTGTACAGTATAATGCTACATGTTAAAAACGAATACAGATTCACTGACCTCAGAAAGAAACCTGTTGCTGCAAACACAAGCTTTTCAGCAAAACTTTTGTAATTTTTTTAGTTAATAATTTAATTATTGACTACATTAACTACAAAATAATAATAATAATAACTATGGCAATTTCCCAAAGGGGCTTATCAAAGCCATGTATAAAATTACCTTTTAAAACCCCAACTGGCGGGAAGTGAGGCACATGAATGAGGGACTCAAACTTGGAACCTCTGGGTTACTAGTAAAAGCTTTAAACCATTCATTATTATCAATATACACGGCCAATTGGCAAATTGGCCTCTTCAAAACACACGCTCAGCGGGACGCTAATGCATTATCAGCCCTACAGCTCATTTCAACAGAGCTTTTCTGTTAACAGTCATAATCTTAATTCTATTTGTAGTCCTAATCATCGTAGTAGTGGTAATTCTAGTCGTAATTGTAGTCGTAATGATCATAGTCGTAACCCTTTTCGTAATCATATTTGTAGTCGTAATCGTCGTAGTAGTCGTAATCGTCATAGTAGTCGTAATCGTCGTAGTGGTCGTAATTGTCTTAGTAGTCATAATCGTTGTAATAGTCGTAATCGTTGTAGTACTCGTAACCGTCGTAGTAGTCGTAATCGTCGTAGTAGTCGTAATCTGGAGAACTGGCTAGAAAATAATCGGATTATTTCAGCTCCAGGCTTATTAAGTACAAAATATTATCATTTCTTTATTATATTATATTATGTATATTTGTACAAAAGCGAATAAAGATTTTTGTTGTTGTTGTTGCTTAGGGCACTGATCAATGATATCAACAAGTTCGACCTCGCTGATATGAACTCGCAGCCCTCAGATCAGTCAGATATCGATAGAAAAGATCTCCTGAAGAATCTAGACTTGTTAAAACACAGAGTTGAGACTCAAGAGCGGGAGATCGCTGTTCTTAAGGATCACAGGATACTTTTTGACCATTTTTTTTTAAATTTTTTACTTTTTGTGATTTTTGTAAATTTCAGACTGTTAGGAAAATTTCTTTCGATATTTGAAAACTCTGTGTTAAAATCTAATTTAGTTCACGAGTTATAGCAAGAAACGTATTTTTGGTTAACTGAGACGAGG
>JAODFW021149817.1:0-5000 GCA_027575235.2 Palythoa mutuki | reverse complement strand
TTGGAATAGTGTCATTCCAAGAATGACATCAATCGCATCGCCTTTTCTCTTCACTGGACGAATATTTTTGTTGTAGTTTCGTCCTTCAAACAAGTCGTGAATTAGTCGTTCTTCATCTTGGTCAAGCTCATCTGGAAGTCAACAGAGATAAATGTTGCGCTTTAGTATGAAATATGTACAATAGTCCTTTTGCTGGAACTGATCACGTGCCTAGATACCACATAGCAACACGCAAATGATGCCTTGATGGAGCAGTGGAAAGAAGCGAAGCGACGAGTTTACGAGCAAGTTTGCTTTTATTATTTAATTCTAGCATTGTCACCTAATTCTATACGGCCTAGTCATTACCTACACTTTAGCGTTTTTGTCTTAGCTATTGTATCTCTACAATTCAGTACTCTATTGTATTTAGCTTACATATTTGCATATATTCTAGTTGCTCTAATATTTTCCGCTAGTTTACCTGACGATGTCATCGTGATGATAACGAAACGTCGTTTTTTATCGTTAGTTTTTATATTGAATTTTACAGAATCATCGCGTTTTGAAAGTAGATTTGCGACAAAAAGCCACCAAAAATCTAGAACAAAACGTTTGAAAGCATAACCATAAATAGTAATCATTGGTAATGTAATTGTAACGGAAATGTGAGCCATATGTCGTGACACCAGTACACACGCTATTTTTGGCGATTTCAGCCTCAATTTTTTTCTTAAATTGTTCTTATTTCTGTGAGCGGTTTTTATTGAAGAAAAAACAAAAGAAAACAAGGTATTGGAAAATCAAACGCCTTGCGCCACGCATGTATTGTACGACTGAATTTGGAGGCGAACTACCTTCATTGTTTTTGGAGCAGTCTTTACAGTGAATCTTTTTATGTTTTATGTTGTATCGCTAAGTTTTAGTCAATCTTCTACCATACAAACTTTCCTAGTTATCAAGCTAGCCTCAGCCCGAGTTTGTTCTTAAAAGTTAAATTGTTCCTAAATTTTGGTAAATTTGAGCCTTGTTGCTATTAATAAACTGTTCTTATAGAAAAGCGCACATTAAGCTTGTGCCGTGACGCCAGTATACATAATTTATGTGTAAAAATTCTGCAAGCAAGTACAGTACTTAATTGGTAAAAAGTTGGCTTTTTAGCGGATAACATTATTGAGCGTCATTTCCCTTTTACTTGATATGTTTATCTTCTGATTTTGTTAAACAAACCAGGTATTAATCCTTTTAAGGGTTTTCTTTTTAAAAGTTTTAAAATATGATATCTGAAATTTAAAAAAAAAAACAAAAATGGCGCCCGGCAGCTGCTTTGCCACGTAAACTGATCAGTTAAGTATGCAAATGGTTAGATTGATTTTGTTGATAACTGTTGTTAACTGTTGACTCTTTCATCCAAAAACGTTACCATAACCCTAAATATTTGGAAGAAATTTTCAATTTTCACCTCATCGTCCCCGCGCTACTGCCTACACATATATAAAGACACACGTCCGACTTCAGTCAATACTCAAGATTGGAAGCCGTCTTTCTATCTAATTTTTTGCGGTAATCTTGTTATTACAGAGATCGGTGACCCTTTGGTAAACCCACTTGCTAGTTTGTTATTCCGTATACTAAAAGTTGACATCGGATACGCATTATCATTTCAATCAATCTTGATAAAAAAGACCCTTAAAATACGCTTTAAAAATACCTGAAGCATTAGGCTGTCGTGATGTGGTGCACGAAAGATTAAATATAAGAAACGCGCACACAAGAGTCTTCATTTCGTCTTCATGAATTGGAACCTTTCCGCCTTTCACTTCTTTTCCATCTTCTCGTCATCAAAACACTGTTGATAGATTAATAGAAAACACATTTTTAAAAACAGTCTTGTGTGAACAGCTAGACAATGGAATTTAGAATAGAAATGAAATAAACAATAACACAAAAAAAAAACCTTCAGGCGATAAGTTCGCATGTTCTAAAAGAACCAACCTCAAAGTTTGCTAAACGAAACAACTGAAGAAAGCTGAATTTCGTGATCCCATTCTTTACGTTTATCAAGTAGATTCAGTTTACCTGTTTGCTGAGAAATATCTGATATATAAAGATAAAAATCACCAGACTCTGCCAGCTTTGCTGCTCACGCCGTCAAGCCGTTCAAAGAAATGATCGGATTAAAACTTTCCATCGCTCGCACCGGCCGTTTTGAAGACTTGAGAAAAACGATAAATCACTAAGCTACTAGCTAAAATACGCTCGCTTCATCGGATAACACTGTAGAGGATTCTTTTTGTAATTTCTCTTTTAAGCCAATGCATGCCTTTTACCTTTTATTAAGCGTGTGAAATAGGACGATGTATAGTATTCCCTATGAGGTCGTAACATTTTCCGGTGTTTTGATCTTCTCATTAAATGAAAAAAATGCCTCACCCCAAATAGTTTATGCAACATTTTTTTCACTCGCCAATGCTTTTCAAATGGCAACCCTGCCGGATCCAAAATTCTGTTGCTTGCGGTTGGGGTAATGAATATCTAACGAGTTTTTTTTTGAAAAGCGAACCACGCAAAGTACGACAATAACAAAAAAAAATTAATTACAATTATCGATAGCTTCCCAGTTGAGCCCTAAGGCTAAGGAACAAGCCACGACAAAATAACAGAACTGAATAATTCTGTGATCAGTTCGCAGGGAATCTACTGTCGTCTATATAATACTCAGCCGTTATGTTAACCTTATATATATATAATGGAATTAACTTTACTGACATGGGTAATAATTAAAGGTATATTTACATAAACTGTGATTCATAGACTTTACCTAAAACAAACCAATCCTTAAGTACGTGTCTCAAAGCAATTACATTCCGTCAAACTATTACTGTTAGCTTATTAGTTCGGTGTAGCGAATTAACAATTATTTTTGATACAATGTTTCGGATGGTATGAATTAAAATCTTAAAAACGTAGACACGTTATTTTCAACCGGATGCAGATACTATTTTAATTGCAATGTCCAGAATGAGTCTTTTTTTATCTGAATTGAGAAGCTTTCGTTTGTATCACGCAGTAGGACTAAACTTTAGTGCGTTCGGTTTGAGCTTGTATGACTTCATAACTTCAAAACTAGATTTTGTTCCAAAATGAAACGATTTTTTAAAAAACCCAATTTTCTAAGGAACCTTTTCATTGGTTATAAATCTTACCACACAAACAGATGTAGATGATTTAGAAAGCCACAATTCTGTACTACAACCTTACATCAAAAGAAACATTTATTGCAGTTCATATGCTTTTGAATGAAAACAATGACAGCTTTTTCTTAACCTAAAATTATGGCCTTTTGTTCTCAAGAGTCTGCGAAATTAAGACCCTAAGCAACAGCACTTTTCTAATGGGAAAGCTTTTACAAAGACGAAAGAAGTTGCATCGAAATTGCGTCAAGAAATCGCATCAAGTTCGATCGGGGCATTGCAAGGCAAAATCTGTTCTTTACAATCTCGGCGTGGTTTATTTTTAACAAATTTTATAATAATGAGTACTGTTGTTCGTACAAGAAAAACTTACTTGATGTGAAGCACAACTCAAGCCATTGCCAACTTTCATCTTCCTTTAAAAGCACACTTCCTTCAAAAAATGTAGAAAATACAGCTTAAATGTGATATTCTATTTGTTAGGTTGATTGAAATGTTGAAATTTTGTAGACAGCCGCTATGATATCAACGCTCTAATCAAGATAAAAACGACAAATCAAATTTCTTTTTATAGAGCACATATAATGGTACCTGTTTCGAAGTTAAGTTACTGCAAAATCATTTCATCCCCCTAAGAAGTTAGAAATGAACGCATTTAGGAGACCACGCGAAATATCACTGATTGTTTTGTTGCTTCATGCATGTAAAACTGTTTATACTAATTGTTATTTATCTTATTCAAACAATTTGTTAATGTAATTAATTTCTTATCACAGCGCCACGCCTTGCCTTTGTAAATGATAATTAGCATTTTCACACAATATTTGTCCTAAAAGAATTAACAAAACAATATTTTCATGAACACAAGACAAGGTTTTTTAATTTTAACGTGTTTGACTTGTCCAAGGAAGTTTTACACTCTTAATTAGATATTGAGCTTCAAAATTAATTTTTGTGATTAATTAAAATAATATAAATCAGTAGACGAGTACTGTCAGTAATCTCTTATCGTCCTCATCATTTTATTTACCACACATTGGGAACAGGGATGATGGAAACAAAGCACTGGACCCGTCCGCACAAAGCCGCTTTCGCATGTAAACCATGTAAACGCTAAAAGTTTTTGTCGTTTGTATGTCCTGTCCACGCGAAAACGTTCATTTTTCACAACGGCATTCGAAGGAAATTTTTTCGTAAACACTGACCTATCCACTGTACGAGCACACGCGATCATGAGACTTGTTTCCAGTTCTTTTTGAGCAAGAAAAACAAAAATGGCGAATGAAATAAATTAATTATAGTCCATGGCACTGCTCTCGTATTCACAATGGCCCAGGATCCACAAAAGAATCGTATACGTGGGGGACAGAGAACATTTTTAGTCGTTCACTTTTGGTCGTTACACAGGCCTGTACGCAGATGGGGAGCGACTGGGTTTGTGCGCATCCCCCAAATAGGAGACAAAACATTTTTGAACTATTTTTCATAGAAAAAATGAAAACAATGATATACTCAACGGGAGTCGAAACGTAAGAGAAAATAACAGACGACTGTAGATATCATTACATTGTATTATTTGCTTAAAATGCCGCGGGGCAAAAACCAAAACTGGCCTACGTAAGGGCAAGTTGTTTCCCGCCCACTTCCTTTTTGTCTTTATGTGCACTGTATTTTTAGGGATTGTGAAAAGATTTTAATACTCGATGTAATACGCACTCGACCATTTATATGCTGAGTGCACAATATAAGAATGAATTATTAATATTGTTTTGCTGGAATTTTTATCAGACCAGTTCGGTTATACAGGTAAGCATGCCGGATCTTGAT
>JAODFW021148883.1:0-15955 GCA_027575235.2 Palythoa mutuki | reverse complement strand
GTTTTGAAATGGGTTGAGAAACGGGTGAAACTTGGCAGAATCCGTCTCACAGGGTACGAAGAAGCGGGCCCGCCATCTTGGATTTTGACTTGAAAGTTGACGAATCGTGACGTCATTGAACGATACGACACTCACAAAGGTGGTATACGGAAAATACGCCACTCGGGTCCCGGATGAAGTGGCGTATGGAATCTACGAGTGGTTTTAGTTCCCAGTAAAACACTCTTCTCCGTATAATAAAACATGTTATCTTCACACGTTAAGATATCACGGTTGCTATGGCTACATATAAAGATCGCGCCTTTCGATGCAGCGCCTTTGCGAGCGGCAGCTTTGCCAAATTCATGGGTGTTTAGATAATGAAAATAATATTACATCGCCACTTGGAGATAAAAAATTTCTCTAGCTTCTCGTGTTGAAAAATATTTCACTTGTTCACAGCGCTCACTCGTAAAACATTTTACAACACTCGAAGAGAACTTTATCTAGATCCTCTATCTCTCCATAAAAGCATGCTTTCAATTTGTTAGGTTAAATTTGTTAGGTGCAATTGTCTATATGGAAAAAAATAACATGAGAAGCAAACAAAAAATTTCTATTTACGCAGCCGTCCGTTAGCTACAGCTGAAAATTTACACTCAGCTACAAAAAAGGTGTTTTGTCTTTTAAGGAGCAGGCGTGTAGCACAGTTGATAAGTGCACTGCCTTCTGTGTTGGACGTCCCCAGTTCGATTCTCAGCGCCTCCAATGTCTGTTCCGACTTTCCTCTGATCTGTGTAGCTGTAGCTTTAAATCTCAGGTAGATTAAGGCATGGGCCGAACTCCCTCATTTTACCCCCAACGAAGTTTGGGATGTGTTTTCTGTTGCCAAGGTAATTGTATCTTCATTCGTCGTGCGTGTTTTTAAAAGCGTCCATTTTTACATGATGTTTAGAGGGTTTTTACTTTGAAAGAACTGAAGGGAATTTGAAATTCAGAGTTTTGAGACACTAGGAAGAAACAATGGATCTTTCGTCGATTAAGGTGAGTACTTTTACCATTAGCATTTACATTTACTTAACGGGTACGAAATGCAAACTCTGCCTCTGGCCGCGTGTATAAAATTCGCAAATGATCATGAGTCCCTCCATACGTTAGGGTCTTACTTCAAGAACACATTTTAGCTAGAATTAATGTTGTACGATTTGTATCGCTTCTTGCACGATGAATGTAGGGTATAACTATTGGAGATTTTTAGGTTTTTGCCGCTTGTATCACGCTTCTATTGCAGCATAGTACTGATTCAAGTTTTACTGGTAGCTAGGGAAGGCACTATACATCTAATTTAGTCGGCAGAACCTTCGTTATCACGCCAGCGTTAAACCTCATGAATGGCCTTTATTTTAATTAATTAACATTAGTTGGAGAGCAAAAATCTACATCAGTAAGGGACTTTTATTGGCACTGAATTATAATTCGGTGCTTGCTGTTTGTTGAGACATGTGATCGTTCTCGCAAAAGCGTCAAGTAGGAAGCGAAGATTATACTTTACCGAAAATAGCTCTGCTTATCAAAGAATATTAAGGAGAAATACTTTTTGCGTTTTGTCTCTCATATTTAAAAGAACAAGACGTTTGCTGAAAGGTGATAATGTACCGCAATTTGAATCAAAGGCTTAGTTTTATAATGATGCATGTGCATGCCGTTTTTGTTTCAAATGTTGAAAAAAATTTGAATATGTCTGTTGCCACCAATGAACTGATATTTTTTATCAAATAGCAAGCACCAGTTGTCAATTATGAATTTGTCAAACATTTTTACAAGTACTTGCATGATCTTTTAACTGTCTAATAAAATAATTTTACAAAGGAAACAAAAATACACAAATATTTAACATCTCATTTTTATCATCATTCAGAAAATTCATAACTTACTTACTATTTTGAGGTTTAATTTATATATTGTGGAAAACACAAACTGAGACAACACTCAGTTAGTTGGGTACTATATATAATATATTATATCACTGTCAGAATGTTGTTATTCAGAATTAGCATTGTTTTTTACAAATGTACTTTGCTCCATTAATTTTGCTCTTAGGGTGCCAACTTTGAAAGTAAATAGAAAAAATTAAACCAGTGAAAATTTTGAAAAACAATATTTAACCTGAGTAAAAGTTTCTGATCATGCGTGTAAGTTACAATGATTACAAGTGTACTGTTATTTTCCAGTGTTTTAATAGTTGACTGGCAATTTGAAGGTCCTTGTATTTTCTGTGAACTTCTGGGGACTTCTTTAGTTCAGCTGCCCATGGCTCTGCACCCTTCTTTCTCACTTGGCTTATTTCCCACTCATAAACTGCCTTTTTCAGCTGACCATAGGCTGCAAGGACCTTAGTTTGTGCCTGTGTAAGCGCAGTTTCATAGCTGTTCTTATTGTCTGTTGATGGACAGTCCCTCAGCCTTCTCCTGGCCACATCAAGGTTTACAACTTCAGGACAAATGCCGAGCACTTTTTGAACATTTGTTGCCAGAGTTGTTTGGATCTGCACCACACCACTATCAACTAAAGAAATAAGTAAATTTAACAAAATTATAAGCAATACAATTCTGAAAAACATTCCAAAAATGTGAAAATTATTTTTTTATAAAATTATTTGACTAATAATGTGATACTGTCCATAAGTTTTAAAGTTCATTAAATGACACAAATCCTAGCTAGTTTCTAGCAACATTTTAAGAATAAAGCACTGAAGTTGTAAGGATTACAGTCGATCGTTCCTGATTAAATTGATTAAATTTTAGTTAACAATCATCACTTTCTCTAGACTGTGAATTCTTTATTTCTTAACAAAATAATTAAGTACTTGAAATGTAATAGTACTAGTTGTACCTGCTGCAGACATGCATGTGTTGCTGGTTGTTGGACCTTCATGAGAAGCTACATCAACATGGCAACTTTCTTCTTGAATCTCGAAAGACTTTTCCTGCAGGATTATTTCAAAGCAAATGAGCACTTTAGAGTATGTAGATTATGATGACAGCCATAAAAATCACAGTTACTAAAATTTTATGGTCAAGTTTTATACAGATGGTTCTTTCACATAACATTCTCCTGACCATTATTCCTTTATGTATAAAATGCTCATGATCCTCATTGCATCCTGCAGATAAACTGTTGTTTAATATAAAGCATAAAAAATTATATGTATAATATATAGGGTGTTATATATATTAAAATTTCAGAAATTTATTTTTAACTAATAACAGTTATCAATACTAATAAACTTGCTGTAATCTTTAAAATTAATGTGTTTCTCCAGCAAGAATAAATGGGATAATATATATGTCGCCAAAACTTCAGGCTTAATAGAGCATCAATTATCAGAGAAAAAATGTGTCCACTAAATTACAGTACATTGCAAAAAGGAAACTAAAATTTAGAAAGAATTAAAGAAATGATGTTACAGATTTTGTTTTGAAAATAAACAGAAGCATTAAATCACATTTAGAAACTGTTTATAATATATACTTATAAACTTTTTAATTTTATATGGATATTTCTACTCTATAAGTCTGAACAATTGGCCAAAATTGATCAATACTATTTACAGACCTGCAGTTCATTTGAGTCATGGCCACAATCTTCTGAGTTATCCAGTACTGGATCAGTCTCTTCCCTCTCAATTGTATACTCATCATCATCAGCAACCTTGAGGCTTGTACAGACAACTGATGTCTCTTCACCTTGCTCATCTTGTTCTAGGTCAATAGTTGGGAATTCAGGAATTTCTTGATGTACATTGTCAGTGAATGGGATGTCCTCGAGTTGCATAGTTGTGGTGTCTTTAAACAGGATTTTGTTCTGAAAACCTTGTACACTGCCATCATCATTGTAGACTTTCAATTTCTCAATGGGAAGGACTGTGTTGGTGTTGTGCAAGCATAACTTCCAGTTTTCTTTGATAGATTGGTCTTCAGATTTCAGGTTTGATGACCTAAAGTGGTGAAGACTTGGGCCTTCTGTTCTCCAGTCTGGCTCATCCTCACAGTCACGGAAAACTACAGAGCAACTTTCACTGTCTAGATGCCACCACACCCCTTCTCCACAAAGTAGGAAATCAGAGATTCGTTCAAGATGTGTTTGATAGAGTTCTGATTTTAAGAGATCACCAAAGAAAGCTGTGTTTGTACCTTTGGGAAGCTTCTGTGCAAAGTTACTGATTTGCGATTGTTGTTGTGCTGCTGCTGTACAGTGTTGTTGCTTAAAATTTCTCTCAGCTTGCAGTCTAAGAATACTGTTAGGAACAATGTGTCCAGGCTGTCTGCTTGATGTAGACTTGCTAATTGAATTGATGTCTGCAAATAGCCTTTCTTCTTCCTCAGTGTTGACTGCACTCAGAGAGATAATTCTATATACAAGAGGAGCATGAATTGTAAGAGAATGCCAGTAAATACCATAAAGTTTTCTTAGAGTTAAATGCTTTGGGTTCTGGAAAAGTTTAAGAAAGTGGATAGCATGAATAAAAGTAACATTGTAGAATCGAAGAATTGACCGTGGGGTTCGTTTTTCAGCAGGGGCATAGCATAGCTGGCAAATTTCAGCAAGAGTGCATAGAAGTTTAGAAATAGAGATGCGAGCTTCTTGAGCCATTTTGGAAGCCAACACAATTGCCCATAGTCTGTAATCACATCCTCGCAATCTCTCCTTGCTGCCTGTCACTGCATTTTTCACACTTTCAAATATTTCTAGCTCTTTTGCATTAAGATGACTTGGAAGCTCTGTGAAAATATTTTTACAATGTTCTTTGATATCATGTAGGGGTTCTGTGGGGAAAACTTCATACTTTTGAAGGTTTGGGTGTATGATATTTTGTGGCTTGGTGCTGGTCAGCATAAGGGGTGGGACTCTTTGGATTCCATGGAGAGTTGCTGTTAGATCTCTCTGGAGTTCACTGGATTTTTTGGAGGCTGTGTCCAAACCACGAGCTTGGCATTCTTTCAGCAGTTCGTCTTTTTTCATGGCTTTGAAAGGATGAATTCCTCCATTCCGTCTCTGCCTTCCAGCTGGTCCAGCATAAACCTAACAGTTATAATTTAAAAAATGTAAAATTAATAAATTTTTATATTCATGAATTGAAATTTGTTTTAGTTTATTCAAGATTTTGCACTAAAATCTTTTAATTTCATTCATTAATGTGCATTGCAATTAAAATGCATCAGTTAACTCAGTCTAGGCTTAAGACAAAACTGTAGTTTTGCATGTTCTGTGCTGTTCGAGCCTTAAAGCTTAATGTTTAAACTACATGTCACAGAGACTGACTATAATTTTTTGGAGAGTAACTGTTTCAGCATAAAATGATAAATAACTTTTTTTATTATATATTCTGAATATAAATATTAAGATGCTTGATCAAAAGTTTATTTGCACTAAAAGGTATAGTCTCATTTTTTTGTTTATAATAAATTATTAAAATGATGGTTACAGTATTACTGTGGTTTATATAGGTTTACTGCCAGTTAGTGTACATGAAATATTTAGTCAGGGAATTGATATTTGTCTTTCTCTTTATTTACTTTAAATACCTTTTCTAGTCTTTCTTGAAGTGAAATCCATGGTGCTCGGTAGCATTTGATGAGGTCACTCCAGTCGATGGCATGTAATGGACACAAACACCCAAAGTGACCTCCATCCTGCTGTCCACTTTCAACACACAGTTGAGGATGATCTCCATGGAAGGCCCTCATGAAGTCATTTATAAGTACACCATGCTTTGATCTGACCTTCTGACTAAGCTCTTCTACATCCTCAAATCTGTTGTCGATATAGCATAATTGGTCAGTGAGTTTGTCAGTACACCTGCCCAAGATGTAAGCCTGGGGTGTCTGTACAACTGCTTCAACATCTATATCGACACCAGATTTGAGAATCAGTTCCTCTCTGGTGTAATAGAAAGCTGGATCGTAGAGAAAGTTAACAGTAAGGAGAAGATGGCCATGGTTTAAAATGCATGAGTGGTCAGACCACATGATGAGATGTCGTGATGTTTCATGCTGTTTTAACCTTTCTTTTAGAACTTCTGGGGAACTGTCGTTGCATCCACTAAACTCCCCAAGAAACTTGAGTTGTTCAGTCAACTGCTCTGTGGTCATGTTTTCATACTTTAAATCACTGTGGTCTCTTACAAGTCCCTTCTCTTCATGGTCTCTTAGTATTTGCTTCCTAATATCAAAGAGGGGAATTTGGCGGCCAGATACACAGAACGTTTCTTCCTTGATTTTTCCCTCAGCTGTTATGATTAATTTCTTATACTGTCGTGGGGCAATAATATTTCCAAGTTGATATTCACCAGACTCTATTTTGGACAGAATAGTTTTCCTTATTGTACTGTTGGACCGTGGGGTTGGTATAGAAATTTCTCCTCCAAGCATTCTCTTTAATTTCCTTCTCACAACTGGACTTTTCTTCTTCCTGTATTTGGTGAATTTACTCAGGTCAATATTTTGAGAAGTTTCCAAGAATTCCTTGACCACCATGTTTCCCAGTTTGTTTGTGGGGCAGTATTTCCTGGCAAGCTCGGAATAATTTATCTGTAATAGGATTATAAAATGTAAATCAAAATCAAATTTTAGTGTAAGTATTATCCTTATACGTTTTGCACTGATTAATAATCTGTATTTTCTTTATTTTTTTACAATATAGTTTTTTATACATGTAGACATGAATGTACACACACTGTACTTCAATTGGATCGTCAGCTATGAATACCAATTACTTATATTCATGAATATGTTATGTAAACTGGCCAATATTAATCTGTAAGATGCAATTATCATTAAGTGTAATGTACTAAGGATACATATATATAAATAAATAATTAAGAGTTATATATTGTTTCTGTGGATTTTAATGTATCTTCTCCTTAGAAGGAATAGTTTAAATATTTGGCTGCATTAAGATTTTTCGAGTTACCTTATCTCCCTCATTCATTTTCTGTACTTCTTCCAACAGGCCTGTTTCGTCCAAGTCAGTGGAACTGGGCTGAGGAGAATGTCGTTTTGGGACTCTCAAGCCAGCATCTTCCTGTGCTTTTCGCTTTTGAGTCCTTTTCACAGCTTCGTCTAGTGTTTCAAAACAAAATGCCTTCCTTTGTTTTTCTCTCTGACTGAAAGACTGTCGTGTACCAAGGAATGTTGTAACATCAATTTCTTGCCAGTGTTCTTCAATTTTTTGTTTCTGAAACCTTGTTTGTTGCCTTCTTTCTTTTTTTAGTATTGCTGAACTCTTCTTAACTTGCAGTTGTAATTGTGGGACTTTAGCCAAAGCCTCATTAAAGTTTATGTTAAATGTCTCTTTGAATGGTTCATTAATTTTATTATATAGGGTTTTTGCCGTTTCTTTTATTGCAGTGGCCGTTGGTTTAATATGATCCTGCTTTTTAAGTTCGTGAGTTGCAGTTTGCATCAAGTTTGTCTTCTTTAGAAAGTTTGATTTTATGGGGAACAGTTCTTGATACGAAAGATGTTGTAGTTGGCAAGCCCTGCAATTGCTCACCGAGTGAACTGCTCTCTGAGCGGCAGAAAGTTTCAGCCAAGCCTGACTTGAAAAGTGCTGCAAATAACTTTCTTTGTCTGCTGGTTTCTTGAAGTCCTTTTTGAACGAGCTGTTCAAAGTAACCGATTTTAAATTGAAGATTTTCTGAGATACTCGAAAGTTGTCTGCATTTTTGCCACCAAAAAAAGAATTATACTTTTCCAACCGTTTGGCTTTGTCCATTAATGGTTTCCCATTCTCTTTTTTAAAACTTTCTTTTACAGCAACTCGGGAAAATCCACAGTTGAAGAAACCAGCCATGAAAAATTACAGATCGAACACTTGGAAAGTTAACTTAGATTTCGCGATGGCGCCTCGAACTAATTTATTATTTTAACCGATCACTGATTATGTAGCAAATTGTGCGCCAAAATTCGAGGACTTTTTAAGTTTCGTGTTACATAGCTAATAACAAACTGCGAATTATTATTTTAGAATCTTTATTTTGGCCTTTTAATAGCACTTTGTTTATCTAAGTTTGCAGCGAAAATTACACAATATGACAACGTATTCGTGTAGATATTGGCGATTTATATAGGAAATAATCCTAGTTGATGATATTTCATTTTCTTGAGGTCGCCGAGAAGATCTTTGGGCAGTTTTATTTTGGATTTTGCAGTGTTTGTCTGCTGCCATGCAATCATGTTCTTTCCTGGCCGCCATATTGGATCGGCCAAACACATCTCGTTGCCATCGCAACCCCTGTCCCTGAAGCTCCAAAATGGCGGTCGCGAACCTGGTTTCTGTAATCGAGTTTCACTCGCCGATTTCCAGCTGCAAATGGACCTCCCAAACAAAGTTAACGCCAAAATCTAGTTTCAATTGTGCTAATATACACGAGATTAACTGAGCCTATGAAAAATTATCGTCGTATGGAAAATAATATAGCTTCGTAACTGTCAAATGCAACTGATTTTAGTTTTAAATCAAAATTTTGTTCCAAGTGTTTTTGTTTTCGCCAAGGTTCACTTAGATTTATCAAATTTGACTTTGAAACTTTCAGCCTATTGAAATTTGTGCCCTTGAGAACGATTGCTGTAGCTGGTAATTTTTAGCCAAAAATATGTACCTGAAAAACCCGCCAAGAAAACGGACTATTTTGTCATATGTCACGTGACTTCACCAATTAGTGCAGAAATATAACGCAAATAAGTCCTGTAAGTTTGGGAACCTAACTTTGGATTCTCGATTTTTAAGAATTTTTTTTTTATTTAATTTAGCTTTTCGCACTCGGCCCATGCCTTAATCTACCTGAGACCGTTTGTCGCCAGTATACTATGTCAGGCAAACACATTTATTTTCCCGCAGAAGTTTAACGCTTGCACAAATTAAATCAGGATAAGAGCCGTTTAAATTTCTTTCTTTTCTTTCCTTTAAGAAAACCAGCTTTGTTTTGGCCGACGATCTCGTAAGGTCGGCCGTATCCAAAAAGACGAATTATTCGCCTCAGACGAAAACCAAGACGAATTATTCGTCTAGAAAAATACGGAAATGAACTTTAAAGTCACAGTTCACAGACCCACGTCTTTTCGACGCACTAAATAGACGAACATGAGCTTGAACTTGATTTATTCGTCTAAGACAAACTAAAGAGGCGAGCTAAAGTCGGTCTGTCAACTGCAACATTTTAGTTCGTCTCCGTATTTACCTATTTTCGTCTCTTTTACCTTACCATTTTCTAATTTTGGAGAAATACAGCCACTTCAGATACGAATTGATGCATCCCGTTTGTCTCCAGGCCACTCAAAAAATTCGTAAAACTTTGCAGGAATTTTTCACTTCCGTTTGCGGGCACACGTGCACAATTTTTTTAACTTTTAAATGTCAGTTGAAACAAGATAAAACTAAATTCAAAATAATTATCGTTCAAAATGTTGTTTCAACATTTTTACTTATCGGCTTGAGATTTTTGGTTTAGTCTTGCGTCAATGCTACATAATTTTGAAATATTTCAAGCACAATTAAATAAACTTTCCACGTTTTTGCACCCAAAAATGCATGCAATTGCAAATTTTAAAATCAAGAAACCAAAAAGCGCTCAACCGTGTTCCGCAGCTCCTTGCAAACTTCATTCTTATACACTATATTTATCATCAACGTACCGTTTCTTGCCGCTCCATTCTTGCTAAAGTCGATGATATAGATTCCTTATCCGTGCTTTCTTTGCAGTCTCTCATGATCGCTTAAAGAAACTTTTTATGCTCGAGACAAAGCACATTCTTATTCAATTTAACTCAAGAGTAGTCACTGCAGCCTCAAACGCTGTTAAATCTGCATATCAATGTGAGAACTATAATAGGAGGCGCAGCTTATACAAACTGTGGTTATTAATATTCAAAATCTACTTGAATCCGATGGCTTTCGACCGCGATTTTAAAAATCTTTTTCGATCCAATTTTAGAAGAGTAATGGACCATTTTTGAATTACGCGCCAATGTTTCATTCTCCTTGGCGTGATGAATTTACAGCCGTCAGAGAACCCTAATTTTAAGGGTCAAATTTTGAGATCTTGGTAGGGAGCCATGGCTGAGGAGGGTTGGGTGTCTACGGAACCTATAAAAGTAAATGGAGATTATTACATGGTAAGATCTTAATATTGCAGGTATTCACGAGTTTTTCGTATTGTTTTACGAACGAGCGAGTCTTTCTGTTTGTGCTTCCCTTTAACGAAATCCATTCCTCGCCTGGAAACGCTCATTTTTTCGTTTTCAGTTTTAAGGCCACTCTCTACCCTAAATTTTGGTGGCTAGTTAGGGAGTTGAAAGGAGTATTTGAATGATAGGAATTTTGAGTAAGATTAAAAAACCGTCCCTCCCTGACCGTGCGAAAGTGCAACTTTGGTTAGGGACGGTTTGGAGATTTTCTGTCAAATATTAACTTCCTAATTAATTTTTAAACCTCACTAAAATTACCCCAAAGTGAAATTTCTCTTAAAAAAACTACTTCTACAAACCTATCGCCTCCCTTAAATCTCATCCAAAAAATCTAAAAATATTCAAGAGACTTTCTTTTATTCAATCTGTGATGTAATGATCGGATTCTTCACATTTTAAAGAACTGACGGAGATCTATATCATCAAAAATATTACTAAAAGTAGCCAGGAAATGGTCATAGGGTAGAGAGTGGCCTCAAACTGACGTCTGCTCCAAACGATGAAAGTTGTCAAACAAATGGGACAACTTATTTTGGTAGCCAGAACCGAGCTTGGTTCGATCCTAGAACGCGTTCTTTGATTGGCTAAGGATAAAATGCCGTCGTAAAATTTCTTGTGTCTATGTTGTGTTTTGTTTTCAGAAAGAACATAAGCGACGGAAGCAGACACGGACTCGGAAGAAAGACGAAACCTTCCGTTTCTTCCGTCTATCGCTTTCGTTGTGTTTATGCTTATGTTGACCTGTTTTCACGGTGCCATGAAAAATCTCATCTTTCCACTTTTGCTTCCGTCGCTTACATCTCTCGTAAAAACCAAACCTAATCTTTTTCAAATTTGAGGACAACCCAGAGCTTTTTCCTAGAATGTGACTGGGGCGGAAAAAGGCCTCGGCCTCGGCTGGTCGTTTCGTAAGGAAAACCCTGGGAACGAGGTTGATCTGGACCCTGGAAAAATTTGTATTTATGGGAACAATAACTCGATTAGCTTTTAAGGCTCCCCCTCCCAGAGTATAAAAACTTTGTTTTGGCCCACCCCAGGTTTGACATTACTTTACCCAAGCGTCCACTCCCTCCATTAATTTTTCCGTCCAAAATATTATAGAAATGATGACAAAGTAATGCAACCCCCCGCTCCCCCTTTAAGATTCAAAGATTTTTATTTACCATGTATTCCATAATAACATTAATATATATCATTTATATAACAAGTGGAGTTATAACCCGGAGGGGTTAAGACAGAAAACTCTTGCACCCAGGTATACTTATAAAACAAAGGAAATAGTAGCGAGGGAATATGACGTGTAATATAAGATAAAGTAGTATAATAACAATATTTACATTGATGAGAATAATTAATTTACATATATACTTACAATATATTAACTATAAATAATAAGTCACGAAGAAATAAGGAAGTCTTTGAATTTTTTTCTGAATGAAGTGATGGATGAAGAGTTACCCATGTGGCCATAGTGCCCAGTATAGTGGCTGCAAACAACCATTGGCATGCATGTACTGAATTTGTGAATATATCGTTCTTGGTCACATCCCACAAGTGTTATGTTCTTGTACACTTTACATTAACATTGTGGAACAAGCTTAACCAATAATTATTCCATGATGCAGGACTGGCCTTGAACATCTGTGCTAGCCTAAGGATAACTTGATGTGTCAAATTCCACTTTTGTGCCCAACCATCCCTCCCATGGGAATAACATTTATAGATACATGAGAATAATTAATCATCTTGGTTATGAGTCAGCACCCTATGAGACCGAAGTCTGATTGCCAATTAACATGTAGTCCATGACATCAAAAACTCATGAGGCTGCTGTGAAGTATATTTGTTTTTGTACAAAAAATACTAGTTAATCATTCAAATAAAATTAGAATTTTTTTTCTAAAATCCTAAAAATAAGGTTCTGTGATCCATCATAATTATAGTTTTCTTGCTACAGGTGGACTACCACAAACTAAACATTAAGTAGAGTAGCTTTAGAGCCAGAATGCAAGAAATGTGGTAGACCATCAGTACGGTTATATTTCAAACTACCAAAAATCTTTGTATAAGCGCTGCTGTCAAGTAAGTGCCACAGCTTTAACTCGGAGAGTGGAATAAGAGCAGGGTCAAGCTTTTAAATTAAGGATTTGCTGTATATATATTAGCACTATAATATAGCAGTTGTAGGGTTGCAGTATAAATCATGGTAGCCATGATGGTTGAACTTGACAAAGCATTTCTCACTAGTGCCAATAGACCTTATTCACTAGTTAGCCTAAATGTTTTCCCAATACAGTCCTCTAGGCTATTGGGAAATAAGTATACTGTATGCTTTTGTGTCTTCCTCATTACCGTATCAGAAACAAAAAACCATATTTTCCAAGAGGACTGTATTGGGAAAACATTGAGGAGAGCAAATAAGGTCAGTTGTTTGTCAACCACAAAGGCTGTCGTTCTTGTTAATTTTTGATTATCAAGGACAGACATTCCAACCCTCCCGTCTTGGCCACAAACCTCCCATGTTAGGTGATTGATTCTGGCCTCCCGTTTCCTTCCTATTATCTCCCGTTTGTAATACTATGGTTGAAATTTATGCAGTCTTTTTGCATTTCCCTGTGTTGGTGTGTAACTGTAAGTGTTCTGTAACAATATTCGACTGTTTTTTGTTTTGGCCGCCATCTTGAATATTAAAGTTGTTCAAATTATGATTTACCTACTTACAAATTATTCCGAAAAAATTATGCAATTTTCCTGCTGGCTTCTGTGACCACACATGCATTAATATGCGATAACTATAGGCCCACAAAGAGGCTTTCACTTGGAGTCCCAGCAAAAACCTCCCTTTTTTTAAGTGCCAGGGTTGGAATGTCTGCCAACACATCATTTGTCGTGTTTGGGGCTTAACAGGTTAAGTAACAATCTGAGTAAGAAATAAGCACCCAAAATACAAAGGTGTTAAAACATTAATTGAAATCACAAACATTAATTTTGGCCTTTGATTAGCTAAAGGTTGAAAATTCATCAAAAAACTCAACAAAAATAGCTAAGAACTATGGGATATTCAAACTTGACTTAGTTTTTCTAAAGGGCAACCAAGAACTTATCAGGGTAGCCAAATTCACAGGTTTGAATGTCCAGTTTTGAAAATCAAACCTGGATTTTTTAAAAATTTAGAGCACTGTTAAGAACGAAAACTTTGATCAATACATAAGTAAAAGCCTGATTGTTATCAAACCTTGATTATAAGCTAGCAAAAGGGCAACATCTCCTTTCTTCTTTCTGATTTGTCTCATCATGTTGTCCCTAGAGAATGAAGGAAGTGAAACATTACTCTTTTATTTAATTTCTTTTTGCAAAGGAAGGGAGATTATCCTTTCTTCTTAGCCAGTGGTCAATTTTGAATCTCTTGACAACTCAGGTTTTGGCCTAAAAATCAATTTTACTGAGGAAGAAAACTGGATAATAATTGAATAATTCAGCACTATATAATTATGCCATTTTTAGTTTTATTATACTTCTGATCAGTCTCGAGGTTACTAAATACCACTAGTTATTATAGCAATAATAATAATAATAATTATAATAATAATAATAATTTAACAAGAGCTATTGGTGATAATAAAAAATAATAATTATGCTCAAGAAAAGAATTCTACTAACCTTATAAGCCCAAAAGCTGTAAAGCTTTCTGCAAGAACTACTGCTTTGTCTAGCTTCTCTGCCTGCAAAGGTTTTATGAAGGTTTTAAGTTAAGATATAGCACGTCTAATTTCTGCTCTACGTGCTTTTGAAATAAGCAAAATTGAATAACTAATGTACTAGTTAGTAACCTAGTAAATAACTAGTAAGTTAAAATGATACTGTCTAGTAATTTGTTATCAACTACATCGTTTTCATGATGACAAAAATGAGAGTAATAAGAGTATTGATTCAATTAACACAAATAAAATAGTTAATTCTCTTGGGTTAAAAAGTTTCATTGCTAATTTTAACTTGTGAATGTGTGAAAGAAATAAATGAGTTGTTCCATTTAGGCTGTAAATCAAATTCACTCCAACCATGCATGCATGCATGAATAATGTAATAGGTCTGTCAAAATGGATCATAGGGGCAACTTAGTTGATCACTGCAGATCAAATGAAAGCCTGGATCCATTGATGAATCATCTTTCTGCTGCAACTTAGTAGTACTGGAAAATAAATCATGCCCTTTAACCCTTTCAGTTCTAGAGAGTATATTAGCGCCTCACTTCTCCTCACATATCTCATACGAAAAAAACTCATTTGGTATTGAGAAGTAATGAATTGACCAGGAAAAATGTTTTTGAACATAAAAGTGAAATTCTCCCAAAATGCCGATACAAAAAATGTAGGAATTATTTGGGAAAATTTCTCAATTTGTCATATTTAGGGCTTAATGGGTAAACATACACCTTTTTCCAATTTATGTAGCTGAACTGTTTGTAATATAAATACATTGGATGGTTCAATGAATGGATATCTATGAACAAATTAGTAATTACTCAAAGCCAAATCACCTATTCAATTTTTATAAACCATGCAAGTCAGTTTTGCTATGTTTACCAGAGTGAATACAGTAATTAAAAGTACCTTGTTAACTTTGTCCATCATGTTCAAAAGTTCTTCCATACTATCATTCTTTCCCATAAACTAAAGGGAAAAAAACAATCTGTCACTATTGCACCAAAAATTACTTCACGGACAAAGGTGACCAAGCCAACCAGTACTTCCAAAATGTTGATGATTCTGTAAACTATTACGGAACTGTTACACATTGAAACTTTTAGCTGAAATTTGTATGCAATGGCGATGCAAAACAAGTTTCAGCAAGTGGTATTACACAGTGAAACTACTTGACTTCGACTCGGTCCATAATAATGCAAAAAAAAAGAACTTGGCCAATATCCAGCCCTCTTGACCTCACGCTTGTTCAATAACCCATATTAATTGCTATAATTTATTATTATCATCATTAATCATTATCATTAATCATTATCTTACAATCAATCCAGTCAGTCAGTTCATATCATCAGTGGTAATAAACTCAACTAGGAGTGCTTTTAGCTACTTTTAAGTGCACAATGCTTCTACTGTAACGTTCATTTTAAAAACAACATACCAAGGTATCTTTTAATTTTTCAAAAGCATCCTCAATAATGTCAACTGCTTGGAAGTGTTCATCACTAAGTTCAATAAATTCAAACGAACTGAAACAAACGAACAAATAAGCAAGTTAATGAAAGTTAACAGCAGATTTCACTTGAGTGTTTAATGACTTATCGTAAATCCTCAATTAAGTGCTGCTCTTCGAACAAGCGCTGATCTTGAATAAGCGCTGCACTTTGACCTAAAATAATTTAATAAGAACTGCACTTGAATAAATGCTGTGGTGCTAATTTGTATAGTACGATACAGTCATACCGCTCTCAACTGGTCAAACTGTTAAAATATCACAAATAACTGACCTGATATAACTGTAAGTTTCATTATTTTAGCACCAAGTACATGTCTATGCATGAAAGTAGTAATGATATCGCATTATGGATTGTGCCAATTAATTTCATTTTGGGCTAGCTATAAGCTAAATCCTTTTACGAGCCTAAGTGGCTCATTGGAGCCAGTGCTTATCTCTGGTTTCTGTAGTGTTAAGCGGATGAGAGTCATTGACTACCCCTGGACGGGACACTAATCCATCGCAGGTTAGCCCCC
>JAODFW021147890.1:0-15962 GCA_027575235.2 Palythoa mutuki | reverse complement strand
AAAGTTGTTGTTAAATAGGAGAAACTTAGCAGAATCGGTCTCCTCGAGTAGACTGAAATTTGGTCCGCCATCTTGGATTTTCCCTTCTCAATTGTTGGAACAGATTCGTAACCAGTCCTGGCCGAGCAAGTTCGTGAAAGATCCATCCTCTGAACAAAGATCCAAAAACAAACAAGGACAAATTTCTCATAACAAACAGCAAAACACACAAAAAAAATTCAGGCAAAAACTGAAGTAAGTTTCGCTGCCTCACGAATGATGTTTGGATTTGATACCCTGCTGAAACAGGAGTTTCAGATTGTCTTACAACAATTGGGAACTACTGCCCTAAGTACTGGAGCACGAAAAAAACAGCTTAGAACAAAAAGCAAGATGAATGCTGGAGATTATTGAAGGACAGCTGCCGAATCGACACAAAAATACACACATTACCATGTTGGGTAAATGTGAAAACAATGGCTTGCAAACAAACATACATAAAAGCCATTATCACGATACTTTACAATTTAAAATTAAATTTATTTGTACCTCTGATCTTTCTTACTACACGCTCTTTTTTATAACAACAACAAGGCTCAAATTCGCCAAAATTTAAGAACAATTTAAGAACAAGCTCGGGCTGAAAACTAGGAAAAATTTGGTGGTAGATAATTGACTACAAATTAGCGATACAGCATAAAACAAAAAGTTCACTGTAAAGACTGATCAACAAACAACGAAGATAGTTCGCCTCTAAATTCAGCCGTACAATAAATGTGTGGCGCAAGGCGTTTCATTTTCCAGTACCTTGTTTTATTTTGTTTTTTCTTTAATAAAAACCGCTCACAGAAATAAAAACAATATAAGAAAAATTTGAGGCTGAAGTTGCCAAAAAATTAAGAACAAGTGAGCCTCGGTTCTTATAAAAAAAGCGTGAACATTAAAACCATAAAGAAAACATCCAATGAATCAATGAAACTGAAAGTCAGTTCACTTACCTCCTGCAGGTGTAGCAACTCCACTTTGCTCGTTCACCGCCGTCCTTGAAAAACTTCCAGTCACTGGATACGACGAAACAAACGAACTCATGAGATTTGCAACGCCCAGCGCGATCAGTTCTTGGCTTGGATCGACCCTGTACTTGTTCTTGCGAGCGAAGGCCTTTGCAATGGCGATGCTCTCCAGAAACCCAATCAGCGGAATTATTATCAACCCTGGACCCAGTTGCTTCAACATCTCCGCAGAAGTCACGGTCCTGTTGCCCTCGACAGCGGTAAGGCTGGGAAACTACAAGGATAGTTTAATTTGTTAAAGATACCAATGGTTCATTTTAGATTACATTCGTTTTCACAGCAAAATTACTGACTCGTTTGAAAAACACTCCCAAATACAATACAAACGTGGTGGTTACGCAGTGCTTGCATGCGATTGACATAGCGTGCAATATGCCATTGTATTTTCTGTATGCACACGTTTTCCACGGTATCCCATTGCACTGCATAGCTAATTTATCCCAATCATCAAAAAATACAGCAAATCATAACTATTTATTCCCCGCACCGAGAACGTACGCACAGTTTTGGCGCTATTTCAGTAGTCACTCGCAAGTAATGACGGGAAAGCCGGGTGGAATACTACCTGTTGGGTACCGCAGTATAAGTAACGGTTTTCCAGGCTTCTGATTGGCTGTGTTTTTCTTCAGAAATGGGATACAATATAATCTGTTTTTTTATAGTACCGTTATATAAAAAAAGTGGAACAAAATAAAAGGTTAAATTACAGATGTATGGTACTCGACTAACTGTTATAAGCAAAGGTTAGCTGAATACTCAATTACACGATTTTTAACGCCAAAAGAAGGAAGAAAACAAACAAAAAACAAAAGATGACAAGCATAAAATGGAAGGACTGAAGTAAAATATAATAAATGAGCCAAAATAACATAAGAAACACTCCGCAAAGAGTATATAACTACAAACAATGGATATCAGTCAAGTACAAAAAAACAAGTATCTGAAAACATTACTAACAATAGTATAGGCTATGTATTATAAGTATGTACTTCTGCTATTTTACCAAAACAATTTATCAATTAAACAGTAATGATGCCCACCTTATTTAGCTTAAACTGAAACATAAAACTAAAATCAGTTCATGCCATCAGTTTTTAACATCTGTGGACATGATATTAAATATGACTAATTGTTCTCAAGGTAACCTATACAACGTAATGTCATCCATATTTATCTTTGAATTATTCAAAGTCACCAATCTTTGACAGAATATAACACAAGAATACGTAATTGCGTCAACTCGAGTTTTTGATATTTTCGTTTTTGAGGAACTACTGGAGAGTTTCGTCGATGTTATATTATATTATATAAATACGATTAGATAAAAGTATATCTTTTATCTATATTATGTAACAATTTATATAACTATTTCTCTGACTTGCCCCGGTCACTTTTATTTCAACGCTTTTCAATTAGCTACAAAATATTCACTTTTAAGATGTTTCTAAAATGATAATAATAAAACCAAAAGGAACGCAAAAGATTGCTTCAATATAAGACTTACAATCCGGCACTGCTGTGGATTATTGACAAAACTCCAAATAGTGACAAACTCTTCAATATAATAGACCTACTTTGTACTCCTAAACACTTCACACTCCACGGTCAGTTTTAAACAAAAGTAGTTTAATAAATCCAGATAATGGTCCGTCAAAATAAACTCTCTCAATTAAGATCGAATGATCAGATTATTTATAAGCATACCACTTCTTGTGTATCAAATATCTCAGAACTAAATCTCTGAAAAAGGAACAAACACTAGCTTAGTCAAATGAATTGACTTGAAGCGCTGTCAAGAATTGTTTTATCGGTGAGAGAGCGTTCTTTGTTCAATATTATTGTCTATGTATATGTATGTGTATATGTATAAATGTGTACATTTATCTGTAGAATCTCAAATCAAATTGTAAATTATAAATTAAACAGTTCACTGCCTGCCTAGAATAGCGAAGCTAAATGCGGTCGTGAACATTTATACTTGTATTTATAAATGATAATAAAAGATTTGTTGTTGTTTGGTTCATAAAACACGAAACTTCCTGTATCGGAGCAAAGTATAATTGTGTGACATAAATTTCGTCCCACGTGAAGAATATAAAACAAAAAACATTTATAACGATTTGCATACATTACTATATTACACATCACTAGTTAAGAAGGGGCAGTATATTTTCTTAAATTCTTCGTACAAATAGTGACACAAGGTGAAAAGACGGTTGCAAAATATGAATTATGTTCGTGACTGTTTTTACAAGTAGAATTTAACACTTTAATTTGCTACCTGAAAAGGCGGAAGGCCGGATTCCAGTTCACCCGTCAAAGAAAATATGTCAGTATGGCCATGTAGATAGAACACAACCGCCAGGACTGTCGATATCAGAATAACAATTGCGTTACGTGCAATTGAAATAACCCACACCGTCTTTCTTGAAATCTGCTGCCATTTGGTTGCATTATGTGGAATAATTTTGACCCAGTTCAAGCGACCAAGTTTACGCATCGCCAAAAGGACTGCAATGCACGTTACTCCCAAAATCAAATCCCATTTTCGGGTTTCTCCAATATGTTTAAAAGTATTATATATTCTCTCGGGGAACGGTCGCGGAATATTTTTCAAACCAAGTAAATCTTTTACTTGGCTAAGTCCAATAGTAATTGCAGCGGATGATGTGAAACCAGAAATAATCGGTACGGAAATAAAATTAACTAAAAAACCGAGGTTAAAAATTCCCATAGTGAGCTGAATGACACCTGAAAAAAGTGTCAATGCAACTGCATATGTGGGAAAACCTGGTTTACCATATGCTGAAACCATCAGCGACATGATAGCCGTGGGACCCTGGGTGATGTCTTTGCTGGTTCCAAATATTGTGTACATAAAACAACCCATAAAAGACGAATATAAACCATAAATTGGATCCAGTCCAGCGATAACGGCATAAGCCAAACCCTGCGGAATAACCATGAGGCCGACGGTTAAACCTGCGATCAAGTCACACTGTAAATCATGAAGTGTATAAGTTGGGAGCCAGTTAGCAATTGGTACTCTTGTTTTGAAAAAGGCTTGTAAAGCTTTCGTGTTGCCGCAGCGGCCACAGTTTTCTTGACATTTCTCGCGAAGTACAGCCGCTCGCTGACTCATACTGGTTCAGGTTTCAAATCAAGACAGACCGTCCTGATGTCGTGCTGCTGACAACCTCTATACATTGATTTGGGTGGATCCAAACTTTCACTTAAGTATGAATCATCGTCCGACTTTGATTCACGCGACTCCGCGTTGACAAGAGTTCAACTTGAAACAGGCTGTTTTTAGCAGGTTTACTCGTGGCCAACCAATCGCATCATCCCGACAATAAAATCATTAATATTTAGTAAGTTGTTATTGTGTTTGCATAAGAAAATCAAAAGCCTGTGAGCAGTATCTTCAACTCAGTTTGTCTCTGGAACCATAGTTACATAAAATAACTTTCAAGGCCATTTCAAAAAATGCAAAAAATGAGCCAAACATTTTTCGATCCGTTTGTTGCTGCGTGGTTACGTTAATTACATGAAGTAAGCCCCAGATAACAATAAACCGTTTTTATTATTTTTGTTTTTAGTTTTAGCAAAATTCTGGTTGGTACTTATCTATCATAATTCATTTCCTAAAAAATGAAAGAACAGTTTAAAATGGATGCACGAATTGCCCCGAAATTTTCTCAATGTCGAATTTAATATTGAAAATCATACATCGGCATACCGATCCTTATTATCTCAACAGTGACGTTATCACAGCCCACTCAGTACACAACACCAAAAATTAGGTGAATTCCCTTCTGAAACTTAAATTTCAACCGCTCCCAGGATATATTTAAAAACATAAACTCTAAAAGCAAAAGTCTAATGTAAAGCCGCTTGGGATTTGAGTTGGAAGTGGTTCATAGAACGCCATTCTGCGGTAAGCTCTGCGTTGAACGAAATATTTAATAATAAAAGAATAAAAGTACACTGAGTGGGAGTAAAAAAGCCCATTCCGTGTAATTTCTTTATCGAGACCATTCCTATTTCTAAATAATAACTGTAGGTTTATCATATTTCATCAGTTCTCTCGATTTTTTTCTCGGTCTATCGTAGTCAGTACCGTCGGTTTTTTGTACATCTCCGACTGTCTAATGAAATACATTTCGGTAAAGCCATAACTGCTGGCTATTTTATGTTAAAATATTGAGCGGGAACCATTCTCTGTGATATCTTTCCAATGTGGAATCTTCAAAATGTATAAAAATGTCATTTATAAATCCATATTCCATTAAAATTCCGTTGTTTTTATACTGTTATTCTCTACTCTGCATTTTAAGTCAATGAACAGAAATTCGCGTTTCTTCTTTCACGAGAGAAAAAGAGAGTTATAAATGTGGATTAAGCAAAGCAAAATGAAAAACAAGTAAACTTGAAATGTTCAAAGTTGAAAATATCCAAGACTCCAGTGCTTACAAAGAAGCATAAGAGAAAAACGTGCACAACTGCTAATGCGCGATAGAAAATCTTGAGAAAACCGGTATCACTTTTTGCACTTGCTTTATTCGTGTTTTTTTTTTAATTTTTGAAAAGATGACGCTATGAGTTATTAATTGTGGGCTTTTAAGAACTCACACGTGTGGGCGGAGCCCGCTGCATAGCAAACAGTTCAAACGCACTGGAATGTTAGAAGTTGGTGAAATATTCATAACAATAAGCTCTGTCAACTTCAAAGAATGATGAGGGACGTTATATCAATCACTTGAATCTGCATGAATATGGAGTCATATCAAACAATATTTTAAAAACATGATTCTAAAATATTATTAATAAGCAACATACAGTCGGCCGCTCACCACGACACAATACACAAATTTACGCTTTTGTTCACGCATACGATTTTCAGAAATTCATTGAAACGTCAAAGCTTTGTTTGTGCCACATTTTATTGTAAATACAAGTCACTTCAGAGTTACCATTAGTTTATAATTTTCTTCCCGAAGACAGTAAATTTTGTCTCTTCCGGGTGAAACTTGTTAATATATAAAGCTTCGATAAATCGTCTCAACTCTGATCTTCTTCAGCCGTTTATGTAAAAACAGCAAAAGAAAGTGTAAATTCCTGTTAAGTCTTGTCTTTTCAAACCAAACCGCGATACTAGTACTCAACTGCACTGGTACGAGCAAAATTCTGAAATTTATACATTTAAAGTCGAGTTTATAAAACTTGAAGTTTCTAATTTCTAACCTTTAGCAAAGCTCCTCAAAGAAATTTTAATCTGAATTCCTACTGAAAACATTTGTTGTCACAAGTACATACCACGTAAGGCCTCGCTATAATATTTTGTTTTTGAAATTCTTTAAAGAAAGAACTTTTTTTAAAAAACCTTTTTCTGGAATTTTGATCTTAATTTTTTATCAGACGTTTCGACTGAAACCATCAGTCTTCATCAGTGAAGTTTGTCACGTGATAGTGAACTATCACGTGACAAACGTCGAGGAACGGAGACGAGGGCCCAGCGTTTTATTAACATTAACATTACCAGTAAATTATTATTTTTTAAGTCAGAGAAAGTTATAAACAAACGAGGCTTTGTTTCATGTGCCTCCCATTGGTTTATTACGCGCTTTCTGATTGGTCGCAGTGTTCTCCCTGGGGCCTTTAAGCCAAGCGGGCCTTGCTTGGAAAAAAATGGAAAACCACTTGGCTTTTAACTAAGCAAGCTATAATGACAATTGTAATGATAATGATAAAGACAATGATAATGATAATGATAATAATAATGATAAACATAATGATAATGATAATGCCAGCCAACTAACCTTTTAATTACCCAAGCATAATATTTCTTTCCCAAATTGACCAATCACAGTCTTGTTCTGCCAGCCACTTAACATTCTTCTTACCCCAGCAGAACGTTCCTTCCCCAAATTTACCAATCACAGTCTTGCTCCGCCAGCCACTTAACATTCTTCTTACCCAAGCAGAACGTTCCTTTCCCAAATTGACCAATCACAGTATTGCTCTGCCAGCCACTTAACATTCTTCTTACCCAATCAGAACAATCCTTTCCCCAAATTGACCAATCACAGTCTTGCTTCGTCAGCCACTTAACATTCTTCTTACCCAAGCAGAACGTTCCTTTCCCAAATTGACCAATCACAGTATCGCTCTGCCAGCCACTTAACATTATTCTTACCCAAAAGAACGTGCGTTCCCCAAATTGACCAATCACAGTCTTGTTATGCCGGCCACTTAACATTCTTCTTACCCCAGCAGAACGTTCCTTTCCCAAATTGACCAATCACAGTCTTGTTCTGCCAGCTATTTAACATTCTTCTTACCCCAGCAGAACGTTCCTTCCCCAAGTTGACCAATCACGGTCTTGCTTTGCCAGCCACTTAACATTATTCTTACCCAAGCAGAACATTCCCTTCCCCAAATTGACCAATCACAGTCTTGTGCTGCCAGCCTTTTAACATTCTTCTTACCCAAGCAGAACATTCCCTTCCCCAAATTGACCAATCACAGAAAGTCTTCCATATTTTGAAATCTGTTCCCAGACGTTATTTGTTTAGAAACTAGCTATAATCCATGAAAACAAAAGGAAAGGAATAGTTTGTTAGTTGGGTGAGGAATAGTTAGTTGGCTGGCTGAGCCAGACAAATGGCTGACCAAGAGACTAGGTAACGGTTATGGATAAATTTACGTCGAGAATTCTTACCTTACAATAATCCTTGATAACTTTAGGTTTCTCCTTACTCAGGGGTGAAAACTCATAACCATTCCAACCGTGGAACCTCCATGCGAATTGATAACTCTTTGTCGGGTTATGGAACCAGGCTACAATATTGTTGCATTTGACAGTCAATGTTTGTGAAACTTTAACGCTTAGCAGTCCCAGGAAGTTCATTTGAACTTTTCTGGATTTATAGGAGATCTGGCATAAAAAACAAGATAAAATCATATGAGAAACGTTTGTTTAAAACAACCAAGGTGCTCAAAACTATTCAATGCTATCAAGAGTCCGTTTGCTGACCGTGAAAGAGGGAACACTTCAAAAGTTTAACTACTGTGTTGTTCAAAATCGGATTAAAACTATTTGTGAGTTCTAATTTGTATAAACATTTTATTTATTGAAAATCTGAACGCAATTTTAAAAGAATTATAAAGCCTTCCTTCATTTGTGAAGTGCGTGGCGCGCGAGACAAACCGGGGAACCGCTACCCTCCCAAGACGCTGTATCCTATTTGCGGTGTTAATCGTCATTTGGGAAATGTACAGGGGGAAATGTACAGGGGGAAATGTACAGGGGAAAATGTACAGGGGGAAATGTACAGGGGGAAATAACGTTTTTATACTGGAGTGATAGGAGGTAAAACGACATTTTTTGAAACAATATTTCATCGCATGTCGTGTTTATTTGTATATTTCGTTTTAACCAGTAATATTGTTTATATTGCAAAGGTTCACCGTGATTTGAAAAATATTTAACATTACATTCTATGACCAAAACATGGCCTTTCTTTTTTTTCATTTTAATCAGTCGAGGGATCTGTATCAAAAGTTAATAAATACTAATTAGCTGAGCAGGAGTTTGTATCAAAAGTTGATTCTACTGTTTAATAATTCATCAACTCCAGCCTTTCCCTGCTACTTATTCAATCCCTCCCCGTGCTTTCAGATAGTTGATTTGTATTGCGGTTTACAGTTGTGTACACGTGATCTGAATACTGTGCTGGGATTGGGTTTACTTGACAGACAGTCGACTGAGCAAAAAACTGTGTATCATTGGTATTTACTAAAAAAAATTAAAACATTTTTATCAAAAATATGGATCGTTGTGCTTTTGTTTCTTCTCCAGAGATTTCAGCAATTTATAGAATGACTCACGCTTCGCCCTCAATTAATCTAACAGCTGACTTAAATTTCGAGTTAGTAATCTAATTGTTAATTAGAAAATTGATCTAAGCCTATCAGAGTGCGCGCTTTATCGTAACTATTTTCTAATCATTCTTAACAATCACTGCCTTAGTACAAACCTTAAAGCCATCTTTAAGCTTGGAAAATTGACGCCAGCCCGACTCGTTTCCTCTGTGCCATATATCTTTTGGTATCTAGGTCAAAGTAATTGCCGATTAAATATATTTCTATGAAGCAACATTAGTGTATATTATCTTGCTAGAAGTATTAATGAGAGGAATGAAGGATTATGCTTTTTTGTGATTAGAAAAATAACACAAGATCTCAAATGTAATTCTCCCCCCTTTCTCCGTTTCGTCCAAATATTGACCAACGAAATAGGAGCCACAAAAGTCTTCCACTATAGGCTCCATGTTTAAGTCTGTGCTGTGGCTATCATAATCGATAACATTACCACTGCTATCGCTATTGTTGTTGTTATTGTAGTTATCAAAGTCGCTCATGTCGCTGTCGTTGTCATTGTTATTATATACTTCTAAGTATACGTGTACCCTAAGATTCTTTCTGTTACAGTACGGACTTTAAGTCAACCATTTTTAGACAACCGTTGCCGTAGTTGCGACTGTGACTGCAACTGTGACTGTGACTGCAACCGTAACTGTGTCCGTGACCGTGATTGTGACTGCAACTGTTACTGTGACTACAACCGTGACTGTAAACGCGACTGCAAGTCTGCCTGTGACAATGCAACCGTGACTGTGACTGCAACCGTGACTGTAACCGTGACTGCAACTATGACTGCAACTGTGACTGTGACTGCAACCGTGACTGCAACCGTGACTGTAACCATGACTGCAACTGTGACTGCGACCGTGACTGTGACCGTGATCGTGACTGCAACTGTTACTGTGACTGCAACCGTGACTGTAACCGTGACTGCAACTATGACTGCAACTGTGACTGTGACTGCAACCGTGACTGTGACTGCAACCGTGACTGTGACCGTGACCGTGATTGTAACTGCAACTTTTACACTATGACTGCAACCGTGACTGTGACTGCAACCGTGACTGTGACTGCAACCGTGACTGTAACCGTGACTGCAACTGTGACTGCGACTGTGACTGCAACCGTAACTGTGACTACAACCGTGACTTGACCGTTACTGTGATTGTGATTGCAACTGTTACTGTGACTGCAACCGTGACTGTGACCGTGACTGTGGTTGCAACTGTGAATTGTCTGTGACTGAAACTATAATTAAGATAATAACTGAATGTTGTTTTTAAAATGTACACATCCTATGATCTTATGATCTCTTAATTTTACCTTTTTTATCTTTGGTCGGACGCAAGTTTGACCGCCAGCAGTGAAATTACAATAGACACGGATTGCGTCAGCCGAGCAGCCAAGGTTTGGGTCGACCCAGTAAAACCCTGAAAAGAAAACATTATGTGTTGTGTTGTGTTCATATTTTCTTTGAGTTATTTGACGAATTTTCTTTTTTTCTTCTCTAAAGGTAAATAAAGTGGACAAAGAACTGGTTAAGTTGATCTTGGTGAAGTTAGAGTAACTTATGCTGCTGAAAAGTATTATGCCTAGAGTTACAGTTTGATGGTGGTTTGAATTTTCGTTTCAATACGGTTTTTGAATCAGTTAAAACTGACTCAATGACCCTATGATTAATGGTCGGGCAATTTATCTTCTAAGCTACAGAATTCCACATTGGGAGCTTAGTCACATAACTCTTTCGTAGTAAATGGCACAAAGCGTAAATATCTCACAACTTATCGAGACGATATCCCGTACAATGTAGAATCTACGTACACTTTAACTTTAAACGGACATAACAAACCAAACTGGAAAAAAACAAACCAAAAAATTTTCACCATTTGTTAAACTAATATGACAACAATAAATTATTTTTACCAATTATAGCATGATACTGAATGTCGTTATTGTGAAATTAATGGTCAACATTTTAATGCAAATTTTTCAAACGTTGCTCTTTGGATTTATGTTGCTGCAAAAAATTATTACTCCTGAAAATTGTTGGGGGGTACACTTTGGCTTTAATCGCTATTGCTTTAATAAGAATGAAAGCAACTTGAATTAACTGAGTCCCCAGCAAGTTTACGATTTAGTCCTCTTTAATAGAAATTTTTAATGCTATTTTTTAGTATTAGTTAGTTATATAAAGTTATATACACTTTAACATAGTAGAATTTATCACAAAAATTGTAACTTTTTTTCAGATAGCTTTAGATATTACAGGCGAGGAGACACCTGAGGGAAGTACTATAATTATACTTATACTTATACTTATACTTATTATTATTATTATTATTATTATTATTATTATTATTATTATTATTATTATTATTAATTATTACTATTATTGTTATTATTGTTGTTGTCTGGAAAGTCTGCCTTTCTAAAAATCTAAAGACATTCTTCTGCCCAATCAGTTTTCATAACTAAGCTTTCATCTTTTGAAAATTGCCAGAAACTTTTCTAAAATGCAACTGAACCGTATTAAATTTGCCTTCTTTCTCTCAATTTTTCAGAGGACAGGGGGATTTTTACATGAAATCTTGTGAAAATGTGACGTTTTGCCTAAACGGTTTAAAATCAAAACGAATGGAATACATTTTTAAGTTTGATTACATGGCAAAAACATGTGAACGTCCTGGGGCATCTATTCGTGCAGAAGATGTTTTACAGAAAAGGTTAGCGTTTTTAAAACTTGGTCCTAAACACCAGAAACCATTTGTTCAAAAGCCAATGAAGACAAGCCCAGAATTAAATCCATATCTTGATTTCAACCTTTCAGAGACTGACTAATTTGTTTTTTTTTTCCTTGAAAAATCTGAACAGCATTTTATAAGAACCATCAATCTTTTTTTGGTAAAGCAATAGCTACTTGAATTTTTGCTTTAACCCAAGGTTTATGGTACACTCATACATACTATACATAACAGAAGCTGCTTCTCAGGCTATTGCGAAACAATTTACCTGGCCTTACCGTCTTGGACTCCCTTGTCATAATCCATCAGTTCTTTACAAGTGACAGCGGGGTTTGATCGGGTACCGAGGGGAGTGTGGAACTTGTCCACCTCAGCAGAAACGTACAGTAAATGTTTGAAAGCCTCAACTGTCTACAAAAAAGGGTATATGCGTAGTTAAAACATAAAAGGGATGTTAGGTAATGTTATATGCGGGGAGTAGCTTTATAGAGAATGAACTCCAATTTGGTACAAGAGAATGGCACCGTTTTTATTCCCTCTTGGTTTGTCGTCCCACATTGCTAGTTACTAAAAGACTCTTGCGAACTCTCTACATTCTGATGTCTCTCTCGATCTGACGTCTGTTCAAACTACTGCGAACCGCTCAGAAAAGTTCTAAGAACAGTCCTCTTACATAGATGTATATTTAATGAGATATCATGAACTATTGTCCATGATCTAAACTTAAAAGCATTTGACAGATTCCTTTGTGTTTTATCTGCTCTCATTATTTTTGTTGGAGATTCGAGATTGCTTTCAACCCAGACAAAATGGCACCAAATAGATATGACTTACATTTACTAAAAGACCGTGTGTTTACTTATCATTAAGTTTTACTTAAACATGTTTACAATTGGAATCTAGGAGTTTCAAAAACATCCTTTCAAAAAGTTAATTGAATTTGAAATGTCTGAGTGAAACGCAATTTCTTATCCCTTTACTACTAAAATGTAACAATATATAAAAAAAATGCAATATAATGATTATATGAGAATATTCGTCTAAAGAGTTTGTTATAGCAACAAAGAAGAATCTTTAAGAATCTTTTGTTTTGTGCTTTGGCTTTGAACTAGAAACTGAAAATATTGCCACAGGCTTGCTACGAATGGTCTACTACAAGCACCGTCGGCAAAGATGAAGTCGATCAATAAATCTATTTTGCTGATCAAGAAAACCGAAGTAACCGTAGAAAGACCCTAACATTCAAACTGAGATCGATAAATCGCAGCCGAACTACAAGCCCAGAACTTAATGCCGAGTCGGTAGATATAGGAGGCACAAGTGAAACCAGTCGGCCATCCCGATTCTACTGAATGGCCGACTGATGGTGTTTGTGCCTCCCACCTCTAGCATTCCAACTCAAAATATGTACAAATTAGGAAATAAAATTTATCAATCTTTTTTTCTCCTGCTGAACTGAAAGCACACTCAACGTTGATAAGCAACCTTGCACTTGTGAGTTTATCTTTCAAAGACACATCCCACAAGCGTTAGGCTTTTACGTTACTTTATATTCAACCATCCAAATTACTCACCTGTGGTTGATAGAAACCTGGCACTAGAGAGCTTGATGATGATGATGATGTGATGCCACCGGATTTCACGTCACCGGATTTCACGTTACCGGATTTCACGTTACCGAAAGGGGGTGGGGGAAAGTATTGTCCAAGTCGAGAATATCCAAGGACACGACCTCGGGGTCCCTTAACAGAACGCAAATGAAAAAAGCTAGATTTTAGAGTAGAATGGACGATCGAATGTCTCAAATTCTCTATTTAAATATTATTTTGTTTTTCATTCATTTATAATTCGTAATTAATACATAATATCAATCACTGAACTTACAAAGCGATATTATTTTACAAATGTTTTATTTACGTCGCGTAGAAAGTAATAAACAAAAAAATACAAAGATAATGTTAACATTCAATTCACGCGTAACAATAATATTAACACAAAGACTTTTCTGTGATGCCAATTGGAAGAAGTGGTGTAACATGTAACTTCAGTTGAATTCAGTCAAACCAGTGCCGAAGGAAATGATTCTAAAAGCCTAACCTCTTACTGAAGTGGTGTTGGTTTCCTGCTCAGCTGGAATAGACTCTCCAAATAATTTGGGTCTGGGACGAAGATCCCGTCACAAAATATTTGTTAATACACACCTTCGAACTGCCAGCCAATCAGAGTAAAGCAAATAATTGACAAAGAAAATTTCTAGCACATCGCAGAAAGTTCTGTTGAACTATCTTCTTTAATTTTGATCTTTTAAAAGTATTTGTTTATCGTTTTTTGTACTACAAGCATAATTATACTTCAAATTCTAGCTTTAGGAAGTTTAAAAGGTTTAAATACCGAAGGGATAAAAAGAGTCATACTTACTGGTCGACCTTGTCTTCCCTGTGATAGAATAATAAAATAAAAATGTCAATAATAATATCATTGGCTCTGAGAAGATGTTTGTATAACGTGTTTTATGTATTTTTACTGATCAGCTTCATTTGCTATTATACTTTCACTGATCAACGCCACCTTCTGATATTTCCGACCTCCCTTACCCTCCCTCCCTGACAAATCTACTGACGTCCCTATCCTCCCTGATATTTCCTTTGTCACTCCATTCTCCTTTAAGTTCCCACTGATCATCTCCATCATTTATGACATTTTCATTTATGACATTTTCAATGACACGCTTCATCCTTAGTTAAAATCCCAATCGTCAACTCCATCTTTTCTGATATTTCCACTTATCAACTCCATCTTCCATCATATGTCCACTTATCAACTCCATCTTCCCTTGTATACTGCCACTAATCAACCCCATTTTCCAGATGTTTCTACGTAAGGCTCCTTTATCCCTGATATTTTCTTCGAGTTCCCCATTCTTTCTCATATTGTCACAGGCGCCACCTATACCTTCTCTTGTACAAACGCTGACCACCACCTTAAACATCCCCTAATACTTATTCTCACAATCACGATCCCCAATTCATTTAAAGACTTGTTTCATTGAGCGATAAAAAGTATACCTTCCACTACTAAATACTATAAAATTCAGTGAAAAAGGAAGAAAATACAGAAACAGCAGAAATAAATACAGAATACAGGGTAATACGTGTAAATACAGAACAACATTAATTTCAAAACAACATTAAATGACAAACAATTAAAATAAAACTTACTCTAAAACCTGGTTCACCCTGTTAAGGAAAGTAAAAATCTCAATGATTAAAAAGGAATTCACAATACAAAAATACTTGGGACCTTGTGATCGGAAGGCAGCAGAGATCTTACATTGGCACTCCGATCTCGCCATAGGTCACAAAGAAGTAACTCATTCATTTGCATCCGAGGTTTAACAATACATAAGGCAAGCAGGAGACTCAATATAAAAACACGGGCAATTACACTAGCTTAGTTATAATAAGAAGTCCTTCTTGAACAGCTTTGTCAAAAAAAGAATCATTCTTTAAAACTGGGATATTTGAAAGACTGCTATCTTAGTGTTTTCAGAATAAAGTGACCTGAATACGAAAACGTACTCGAGTTTAGCCAAAGCTACATTAGAGCTTTTTGCTACTACTGGGAGTAAAACACCCTTCTCCCATTTATTGACGTCTTGTTATAAGTACCCAGATAAATTATCAATTTTTCCTGTAAGCATAAAAAATATTCTGAATCTATTTAACAAAATGAATCTGGGTCTTCCCTGTTTCAATAGTTATCTTATGCATTTCCATGGATATTTATCTAATCTACATAAAAGAAACTTTTGAACATACCCTCGGTCCTTCGTCTCCCTATAATTGCAGCAAAATACAATTAGTTTCTCAAACTGGATGCATTCTAACTAAACACACAGGGTAACAAAATTAAAGTATCATGTCGAAATTTTCTTTCCGTGAAGTACGTTGAGAGAGACAATATTAGGGACCTTTATCAACGTCACGGCGACGTCAACGACCATGGCTTAAAAAGTACATTTCTGATTTGCTCTAATGCTTATATCCGAGATTTACAAGTGTTTAATTAGTTTTCTCTGCGTTAAGCTTTGTGCACATATATATACATATATATATATATATATTTCAGTTTATAGTTTATATATTGGATAATATAATTATGCCATGACGTTTCATCTTTTTATTTTAACCCTAGATGAGGAGAATCATCTCGCATAAGCTTTGTAGTTTCAATGGTCCTCCTC
>JAODFW021147889.1:0-24749 GCA_027575235.2 Palythoa mutuki | reverse complement strand
GTCTGCCTTACAGTCTCGACTTCCAATATCGGCCGGGTTACGATCTGTGTTGACAAATCTCCACTCAATTAATTTTCTTTTATCTCGCGCACTATGTTGGCAACGAATTGTTTGTAGGATCCTCCACCTTGTATCCAATAAAGAGCCACGGTGCTATCAAGCCATCCAATAACAGAGTTCACTGGGTAGCCCACAAGTGCAGACTTCACATTATGTTCTAAATTTACGGCCATGTGGGCAGACACCAGTTCTAATCGCTGTATACTAAGATTCTTCTTCGCCAACCTCGACTTTGCAACCATCAGACCCTGGCTCACCCCTGATGTTTGTTTGACAACTGCATGGACTTCCGCTGCTGTTCTTGCTCCACTAGTGTCCCCAAATGCCTGAAGTGTGACTAAATCGACTGTTTCCTCAAACCGTGAAAGACTACGTGGTACCTCGATCTTGCTGGGAAGACCTTACACGAACTTATGCCACTGCACTACAAGTCTGTCTGTCAACTTCTCATCCCACGGTAGGTGACGGTCGCACGCCTCGCGAAACACGAGCTTCCCAATAGCCCTAGGGAATCATACACAGAGGCTAGGAACCGCAGCATCTCCCGCTTGGTTACATCTGATGGACTCTTTGGAAACGTTACCGCTGTTTTATCTCTCTTCTTATCCCACGGAAGTCCCAGCAACTTGGTCTCTCCTGGGTTGACACACAATTTTTGTTTTGCACAGCTCTGCTCTCCGTCTCTTTGTCCAACTTCAGCTTCCAACGCTGGCTTGTTAGAGTTCCATTTGTCCAATTTAAATGCAGCCTCCTCGAATATTGCTATGGTTGTTTTCTTCAGATTAGCAACTTCTTCTGTTTGTCCACCGGTTATAATGTCATCAACGTACAAACTTTTCTGTGTCTCTTGAACTTCACTGGGATACTTTTCCTTGAGTTTGTTCAGGTGAACTTTCACTGTTCCAGCTAGCAGGAAGGGTGACTGCACAAGGCCAAAGAGCACTCGGGTGAATCTTAATGCTACCATCGATGATGGGTTTTTGTTCTACACCCAGTGGAACCGAAAGACATCTATGTCTTCAGGCCTGATTCGAATTTGAAGGAAGGCTTGCTTCATGTCTCTAGCTAGAGCAATAGGTTTCATTCTGTTTCGCACTAAAACACCCCGTAGGAGATTCTGTAGGGAAGGACCTGTTTCCAAGCAATCGTTGAGCGACATAACAGTTTCAGAGGCATTGTATACAATTCTGAGTTTGGTTGTTTCTCCTGTTTCTGTTTATGAGGAATGTAAAATGTGTTCTCACTTGGATTATCTTCAGCTTCCTCCACGATCCCTTCGGTCAGTTGGCTTTGTATAATTTCATTATACTTGTCTAGCATGCCGGGTTCTTTGTCTAGTTTCCGCAACAGGTATTCGAGTCTCTTCTTACTTGCTTGTTCATTGGTCGGCAACGGTCCATGTCTGTGTTTCCACAGAAGTCGTATTAGGTACCAACCTTTCTTAGTACGCTGCAGCTGTTCGACAAATTCGTCAAAAACGATTCCTTGGTCATCTTCTGATCTGTCTCCTAACCCGAGAACGTCCAAACTACACAATTCTGCATAGTCGGCTGCTGATGTTCTTGTGTGATAGGAGTGAGTTGCTGTTTCTTTCCCAGGTGACATCAGGGTCCATCCTAGCTTTGTAAGTTCGGCAATGGGCTCATGGGGTTCCCCTATTCTCGGTTTAGTCTCAGTTTTTATTCTCGAGTATTCACTTGCACCAAGAATAAGGTGGATAGGTAACTCGCTTTTCTTGTCATTGTCACACCCTCCAGATGGCGGTACTTGCTGGTTAACTCTATGTACCTCGGGTTCGGTGTTGTGAGTAGGACTCCCTTATCCACTTTGCTAATTATCGTTGACATCTCAAAGTTTTTATCAATGCTAATCAATTAGACTTGGTAACGTTTGACCATTTGGGTTGTTGAGCACATCATCATTTCGATTAGTCTTGGCTCGACACGAGCAGGTGACTTTTTTAGACTTTCAATGAGTGTGGCGGATGCATATGAGCTGCCTGATCCGGTGTCTAGTAGTGCACGGCACCTTATACCATCGATTTCCACCACCGCCACTGGATAGATGACGGCCCCTTCACCAGTTGCAAGAATGAGGTTACTTCTAGATGACTTGTCGCAAATTCATGTGCGGTGTTTGCCGCCCCAGTGTTGACACATGTATTTACTCCTACACTCACTCGCTCGGTGCCTTGAGCCAGCACAATTGAAACAGAGTTTCTTTTCACTCAGGATTTTCTTACGTTGTGAAACATCAGTTACTCTGTCACGTCTGTTAACTTGTGGTCCTCTGCTTCACAATACACACACGAACCTTGTGGTCTTACACCATCAGCCTTTGCCTGATATGCTTGATCCTTTCTCGGTGAGCGGTTACTAGAATGATCTACTTTTATTTCTTCACTAAACAACGGATTGCGATCACACCATTTTTTGAGGAATTCGATTAATTCGGGGAAGCCCCACTCCTGCCAGTTGTCATCCATATGCACTAAGTCTGCTCTGGTCCCTGGTAATTTCTCTAGAGTAGTACGCACAAACCCTTTAATTTTCCTTTATTTTCCCCATTGTTTCTAATGTTTGAATGTTACTAGCAAGTTTATTGTAAAAACCATGAATTTTCACAGGGTTGGCTCCATTTACAGTAGGTTATGAAATTATGCACTGCATGTGGGCATTTGCAACCTCACTGGGTTTGCCATACTTTGAGGATAAGATAGATTTTGCTCTTTCATACCCCTCGGTTGTAAAGGGTAGACCGTCAACTGATGCACGAACCTTTGGGAGCAACAGTTCCTTTAAGTAGGAAAACTTTGCAACCTGAGAAAGATTGGCTCTGTCAATCTCAGTCTCAAATTGCCCCCAAAACCTTACCCAATCAAGATGGGTTCCTTGGAATTTTGTGATTACCAGCTTGGGTAATTTCGCTCCACGTGTTCCCTCAGTGCCAACCTGGGGCTGCAATGGTTTTAATTTTTCAGCAGCTTTTGCCTGTACTTCGAGTTTAGCTTTTTCTAGCTCGAGTTGTTCTTCTAAATTTATCCCGTCCCCCACTGACTTAACTTCCTTAAAAATATCTTCAAATTTCGCTATTTGATTTTCAATGTTGGTTGTCCACGCTCGAATTTCATCCAACTCATCTCCCTTCTCAACTAGAATTTCTTGCGCTTCGATTTTCAACTCGTGAATTTTATCAATAAGTGTTTCGATTGTCTTATGATGTCTACCAACGGCTTTCGAGTCTTAGGCTCAAAAGTTGTGTTATTAATCAAAGAACAGTTGTGCGGAAGCTTTTGGCATTTGGTAAAATAGCACGTCTTTTATCCCTCAAAAACGGCCGAGGGGGGATCAAAATGAACCCATCCCCCCATACCTTCTTGGGTTAACTCCAGCTATTAATTTGTTATAATCTAACTCGTAGCATACTTACATTACGTTCAACCTTCTAAGACTTCTGAATGTGTTTTTTCCAAGGTTTTCGATGTTGTTTCCACTTAGATAACTTTATGTATTTTGGGGCGGTAAAAAATTAACACAATTAGTATTATTTATGTTAATTAGTATTAACAATTAATTACTAACTATTAACTATGACTGGTACTAATCATAGATAAAAGGGAGGTGCCGCAAGTACTCGGAGAGTTATTCTTCAAGCTATAACGTTATAACTTCTTACCAAGCAGTAATTATAGATTAAAGGGAAGTGCTACGAGCTCTCAGAGTTACTGATCCTAGAAACTACATCTTTACGTCTTACCATGGAGTAATCGTAGATTAAAGGAAGTGCGGTGAGCTTTCTGAGAGTTATAATATCCTAGCTAAACTATGTTATCTCTTACCATGCAAAAAGTTTACATTGTTTTGGATTAAATGGACAGAGTTTGTAAAAATTATGTAGTCACTACGTAAAAGTTGTGTATAGTCACTACGGATATAGAGAGCTCAAGTTTTTGGTTATATATGCTTTCTCTTCTAGAGCAGCAAAAATGTAATTTCTTCGAATACTTCCTAAGCAATTGATAAGTAAAAGTATTTGTCAATTATTCTTCGACCCGTACTCTGTATTGGTTACGCGCTAGATCGGTAACTTACCACAACAAAGATTACGAAAAAATGTTTGGAAAATTCAAACACGACTGGATGCTTTATAGCTTGGGTACGTGCCTCCAATTTAGCCATTAAGTTCCTCTGTCTAAATTTTAAAGTTTCTAATTCATAAATCGTTTAAAGCTTGCGTTTTATGAACGTTATTTGACATTGGGTTTCCATGCAAATGCTCTTAAATTTCAGCCATTTTTCCTATTTGCAAACTGTCATAAGGCCTATGGACAATACAAATGTCAGTACAAATTTTGAAAACAATGATGTTCAATAACCTTAATTTGTCAGTCACAACAACCTAAAGTATTATTATTGTCATAATTAGTTTGGAGCAATGAAATTATACATCAGTACAGTAAACGAAGTCGCCTTGCTCTGTAAAATGCATCTTCCGATATCTGTACAAGTTGGTTACCAGAAAGCCATCTGCAAAGATATTAAGGCCTCGTAAGCTTTTGGTATTCTTTGCTCATTTCTTAGTTTTGTAAATTAAATTTCATATAAGATATTTTTAGTAAATAATAGTAATAATAATTATGATGATGACGATGATGATGATGATGATGATGATGATGATAAACAACTCATAAAACCTTTCTTCATAATAACAGTTTGCTGTTATGTTTAAGTTATAGAGTTATATTCGAGTGTTAGACATACTTTAGGAGTTTACAATGGCAAGTGTAGTGCTGCCGAGTGTAATTTTTTGTAGCTGGATTGTTAGGATGTTGCTTAGCTGATATTTTGGAGTGGGATTGTTTTATTTTTGTACTGCAAAAGCCAAACGCGTCGTTTCCGAAAAACTCTACAGCCCGTGTCCGTGCAAGGGGAACCCGAACAGCGAACTGACCCTGGAAATAAATTTGGCATCGAGACAGACACATGGACACGACAAGCCAAGAACAGCCAAAACACTATAATAACTCCAACGAATTTAGTTTTTTTTTTTATCGGCTTTGCTTAGAAACCAAGGGAAGCCCTAAACTGATATCCTACTTGCATGAAATGGACCAAATTTATAGGAAAACTCTGCAAAATTGAACGCAAAGGGAATCGAGTGGATGGGGACAGACAAACTTCGCTTAACTCTGCCTCTAATAACAAATGTAAGGAAATGAAATTAGTGTTGCTGACTCGCAATAACCTGCGAAAAACAAGGTAGGAGAGAAGGAAGATGTTAACCAGTTTTTAATCAGTTGCAGCTTTTAAAGCATATGTAATTAGCTACTTGTCATGTGGCGTTTCCTACTTACATTTTTCCCACCCGTTCAAGATTTCGAAACAGGTCTCCGTGAAGTGACACAAGCTTGTTGTTTCTCAGGTACCTGATATATTGTTAAAATGTATAGAAGTGTTATTCTGTCAAGAAAACCGATAATCAAAATGAATTTCAACGAGCAGAGATATATAAAACAACACATTTCGAACAACGCGTTTATCTTCAGATCTTCAGAGAGAAAAACTCTGATGTGTCTCTACAGCAAATAAAAACAGAACAAAAGCTGGTAAAAGTCAAATTCTCCGAGGAGGAACCGAACCCACGACTCACCGATTTCATAACACATTTTATACCACTGGGCTATCGACGCAACAACATTGAGATGGGTCCATTGTGAACACTGATCATCAAGAATTTGCCTCTCGGACTAGAAATGATGCCTAAGAGTTTCTCTCTGCTATCTGAAGATGAACGAGTAATTCGAAATGTGTCGTGTGTATACTACATGTATTGATAACAGATTTACATCGAGTCCGATAGCCACAATGCTTGCGGACAGGCAACAGAAGTAATTCTCTGGATCTGCCTGCGCACGTATGAGAGGTCTGAACAGTAATCAGTATTTCAAAATCGACCAATCTGACTGTGTTTGTAGTTGCTTCAGTGGCTCAGTGATAGAGAACCGTTCATCAACCTGATGAGTGAGTTCATGATCATGAGTTCATGAAATAGATCCCTGCTTGTGGCACTTGATTTGTTTATATTTGCTGTAAAGACAAGTAAGGGTGCCTCTCACTCTAAAGATGACAACAGAATGTGTTTATCATGTAAACACGAATGAAATCTTAAGTGAGCTTTCACGTGAAACTCTGATATTTTCACACGTGAAGATAACATGTTATCTCATGGTGTGAATATTTTACTGTTGCTATGGATACGCATAAAAAAGCACCTTTCAATGCGGCGCCTTTGACAGCTTCGCTCACTCGTAAAATATTTCTCTGCACTAGAAGATAAATTTTGTATCTCCAAGCGGCGATGTAATATCGTCTATTTATTCATTCACTTACAGTACTTCTAAGCGGACTAGACTTTTGAACAAGTCTTTGTCCAGCTCTCGGAGTTCGTTGTTATCAAGCCTACTGAAGACAGAAAAAAAGGCAAGAAAACGTTAGTACCCCGGAAAAAAGCCTCGGAGTGAGATTGAGGCCTTAGCAGCCACTCACGGTTTTCGTTTTTCACTTTTGGTGGAGCTAGTTAAAAAAGGAAAAAAATGAGACACGGTCAAGAACAAAATCTGCTACTATCATAACACCCCTATGTCAGACATAGCGGTATCATAATTTTCACCACGTTTGTTACAAATCTTTCGCCAGAATGTCGGTTTATTATTTCAATGCTTGCCTTCTTTCCTCATTTCATTAGAGCGACTTCGTTTTTTGACAAGGAAGAGCAACTGAAAGTTTGACCAGGTAAATTTTTAGGTTACCCAGGTTCCAGGTTAATTCTGGGACTGGGACGCAAAAGCATGTACTAGACTCCACTGTGAAATGTAAAAAAAAGAAAAATCACAATTTTCTTGTCAATTGTGTTTTGCCTTGATATCTAGCAGATTCTTTTGCGTCCCAGTATATCGTTATTTGTTCCACGTGATCCCTTACTGCAAAGGGACTATTAGAGCCTTGTGGTTATAATATTCATATTTTTTGTCCAAGAAATAATTATTACTTAGTGTTTAGAAGGATAAAAATAATTTTGGCTTACAGGGTATAAAGATAGACCTGGTCTTCAAACACATCCTTGGGTAGAAAATGTAATTGGTTTTTGTCAAGCTGCCTAAGCAATAAATTTTAATAGTTTGTCTGGAGTTATTGTCCATCCCATCCAGAACAAACCTCAGCAACCTTAGAGCACTGTAAGTTTCTAAAGTACCTGTTACGTGAGGCAATTTTTACTGTAACTTGCAACTGAATGCCACTGCGTTGCAAGTTGCTGGCAAAATTGCGCGTGTAACATCTCTCCGCAACGTTGCAAGTCGGGAAAAAAGTTGAACAATCTTCTTTTTGCAACGTCGCGAAGCCAGTTACAGCCAGTAACATGTGCTGGGCAACCTGCATCGAAACGCCAACTGTCGCAATCAAGGCGAAGAGCCCATCAAATCTATTCATAAACATGACGACGTGCTCGCTGGGCAAATCCAAAATCGCAGAAGAAGTCAAGAAGGACGGTAAGCTGACAGACAATGACAAAACATGTTTGTCAAAACTGCTGATGTATCTCGTTTTATCGCAGGCAACGAACGAGATCATTGCGAGTTGCGGAAAAAAATTGCTCGTACCTGACATTTCACAGCAACTTGTAATTTTTTGTTATCGTCAGCACTGCATAGCAAGTTGCTAAAAAATTGCCTCCTATAACACGACCTTTGATATATGTTACGATTTGCGAGGGGGTGGGGGGTGGTTTACGTTAAACCAAACGGTAGGCCTAACAACCCCATCCCCAAAAATTTGCCTTGGGTGGGAAAGAGGGAGGTGAAGGAGGAATGGGGGGAGGAGGGGGAAAGGGTGTTGGCGTATTCTACACAATATTCGAAAGAATAACTCAAACCTAGGAGTTGTAAAAGACGAAATTTGAATGTTTAGGTATCATCGCGGCCATGTGATATCCTCTAATAATGAATTTAAAACAAAGTAATTGATAATTCCGTTTTTAAGGTACGGTATTTATATTGTTTAAGTGGTGAGCGAATTCCTTTTCACTCTCATTAGAAAAATAATTATCCTAAAGGTACACAGTAAAAACAGTGATATTTCTTACAGGTCAAAAAGCTGTATACTCTCAAATATTCCGGATGGTAAATGTTTGAGTTCGTTACTCCAGAGGCTCCTGAAAATTACGTACTGTCAACCACCACAACTCTCTTATAAACAAAAAATAACACAAGGAAGTACGAAGACATTGTATTCATTTTCTGGTGTAAATATCTCACGAGTAAGCAAGAAAACAGCTTGTCACAAATAAATACTTCTTCCCAGTAGAGGAATTTACGCTCAGAGTTGCATCATGGGTAATCAGAAAGTCGAGTCGCGAACTGAGGTTTATTAACGATTTCTCGCAAAATCATAAGTACTAGTTGTAAACTATCGGATTTTTAGACAGACAAGTTTAGTTATAATCCTAGACACATGCCGGTGTTTTGTCGTGTTTGGTTGCAAAATACGCGGAAACGGTCTTAACTCTTGGTAAATGTGTTGTTTGCGAGAGCGATCGTGTGGAACTGACTCGATCGAAAATAATAGATTTTTAACAGAATCTCACAATACAGGTATATTGCGGCCAATTAGGCCAAAAACTAGCATGTGACTAGAGATGAACTTACTTTACCTGTCTGAAAATCAGATAGTTTACAACTTAAGATATTGCTAAAAATCGTTTATAAACCTCAGTTCGCGAGTCGACTCCCTGAAATCCATTCCCTGATTACTCTGATGCAACTACGGGCGTGAAATCCTCTGTTCCAAGCTCGAAAACTTAGAAATATTTCAACGTATGGCGGATGGGGACAATTGGGTCCCCCTCCCCCCTCAGGTTTTTCAACCTAGAAAATATTGTAAGTAGAATAGAAGTATATCTATCGTCGTAATTTTTTAAAGTGACTCCCTACTACATTATTAGTAATGTGCTTTAACCAAGCCCCATCCGAATTCGGGAAATCACGAACTAAAAATAAATAGTTTTATTTCGAGCTAAAAGTGCCTTAATGTGTACGTATATAGAAATACAAAAGTGTGCCTTACAATCCGTTTAATTTCTTCAATCCCAAAAATAAGTTTGGATGTAACATCGTGATATTGTTCTGTGCGAGAAACCTGGAATTCAAAAGTTATTACTTATGAACTAAACGTAAATCAAAAAGTAAGTTTTCATAGGTACAGTAAAAGTAGCAGTAGCAGTGGAAGTGCCAGCAGCAGTAGCAGTAGCAGTGGAAGTGGCAGTAGCAGTGGCAGTGGCAGTAGCAGTTGCGGTAGCAGCAGCAGTGGAAGTGGCAGTAGCAGTGCCAGTGCCAGCAGCAGTGGCAGTTGCGGTAGCAGTGGCAGTAGCAGTAGCAGTGGCAGTGGCAGTGCCAGCAGCAGTAGCAGTTGCAGTAGCAGTAGCAGTGGCAGTAGCAGTGGCAGTAGCAGTTGCGGTAGCAGTGGCAGTAGCAGTAGCAGTGGCAGTGGCAGTGCCAGCAGCAGTAGCAGTAGCAGTGGAAGTGGCAGTAGCAGTGGCAGTGGCAGTAGCAGTTGCGGTAGCAGTGGCAGTAGCAGTAGCAGTAGTAGTAGTAGTAGCAGTGGCAGTGGCAGTGGCAGTAGCAGTGGAAGTGCGAGCAGCAGTTGCGGTAGCAGTAGCAGTGGAAGTGGCAGTAGCAGTGGAAGTGCCAGCAGCAGTAGCAGTTGCGGTAGCAGTAGCAGTGGCAGTAGCAGTAGCAGTAGTAGTAGCAGTGGCAGTGGCAGTGGCAGTGGCAGTGGCAGTAGCAGTGGAAGTGCCAGCAGCAGTAGCAGTTGCGGTAGCAGTAGCAGTGGAAGTGGCAGTAGCAGTGGAAGTGCCAGCAGCAGTAGCAGTTGCGGTAGCATTAGCAGTGGAAGTGGCAGAAGCAGTAGCAGTAGCAGTGGAAGTGGCAGAAGCAGTAGCAGTAGCAGTGGAAGTGGCAGAAGCAGTAGCAGTGGCAGTAGCAGTTGCGGTAGCAGTAGCAGTGGAAGTAGCAGAAGCAGTAGCAGTGGCAGTAGCAGTTGCGGTAGCAGTAGCAGTGGAAGTGGCAGTGGCAGTAGCAGTAGCAATGGTAGTAGCATTAGCAGCGGCAGCAGAAATAGCAGTGGCAGTAGCAGTGGCTGATGCTAGTTTACAAATGGTGGAAAACTGGAGTCAGATTAAGATCGACAAATCCAGCCATGTGCAGGGCCCACTATTCGATCCTAAGTTTAAGTGGTAGGATACGCGAACAGTAACTGTAGGCAGCTTAACTCTGCTGGAGCGAAAAACGGTTTGTTAGTAAATGTCTGCCATCATTAGCAGTATCAATATTACGTACCACCACTCGCAACAGGGTTTTTGATAAAAGCGAACGTCAAGTAATAATGCAATATTATCTTACAATGAACCCAGGCTATCCAAGCCAAGAAATGCCTGAACGTGTATCTCTTTTATAGAATTCTCATTCAAAGCCCTGCAAAACGAGTCAGTCAAAATGTTATACATTTTAGTTTGGAAGCATTCTATAACAGATCATTGCTCTACTCGTACAGTATTTTGGAGCATCGAATAAATGAGAAAGTAGAATGAAATAAATAAATAAACACAGTCGTTACTTATATATTTCATACTACTGAACAACAAACATAGATATGTGTCTAAATGAGTTTAGGCCGAGTCTTGCTGTTGCTTTATATATCCCTCATTGTATTCATTATAATGAGGTGAAACACGTTACAGTAGTATTTGACCGCACTTGCATTTCTACTGAATGAACATAATCGGGCCCAGGAATCCTCACGCACTCACTAACTCAACTGATCATGAAACTGCTACGTTGCCAGCGTGGTGGTCCCTGATGGTGTAGCCTGCGTAGCAAGCGTTTAACGAAATTTAGGACGCGTGTGAAATCATTCCATTTTTTTGTTCACCCATTTCCCGCGCGTCCAAAATTTCGTTAAGCGCTTGCGATGCAGGGACACAGGGAGACCTGGGTTCGATTCGCGCTCGTGGCATATACCAATTTCTTCGGATGACTAGGATGAGTGTCTTTATTTATTTAAATGGGAGAGTAACTACAATAAACGGGGGAGAGGATCGCCCAAATGACAAACATTTAATAAGCTGGGGGAGGCAGTGAAGGGTGAAACCAAGCGGGAATGGTGGTCAGGAGTTTTATTAATGTTTCGCTTTCAACCAAGAAACACAAACATAAGGGCTATTTAGATGCAACTGTGGAGGCCTAAAAACACTTTCTGTGTGTACATGAAAAATAAATGACATATTCCAAAGGACTTGAGGCGGAGCGTGTTTGTATATGTGCAATAAACGGGTTCACCGTAAGCAACTACCTAAATTAATGAGCGATCAGCGGTCATCGTTGAAGGTGGATGGTCTTTGAAAAGCTCCTGCCCTTTTCATCTGATATTCCCTTTTTTAATTATTTTCTGTTGTTGTTTGTTGCTGTATTTTATCGAATGAGTTTTGTTAACGCTAGATCAGTTCGAAAAGAAGTTAACGAAATGGTCACTTTTCTTGGCTACGCTCATGACCATGGTGTAAAGGAAGCATTAAAAAAACATGTAGCGAATCTGGAAAAATTAATCCCTTAAAATGAAAACGCAATAGGCAGGTATTCCGTCCGTGTACACAGAGGAACACAGAAGCTCTAAACCAATTAGAACAATGATAAAGCTTATCCAAACTTCCACAAGCCAATCACAAAGTGTTTTACATAGAACTTTGTCATACTTCCGCCATCTTGGATTCAAAACGAGGTTGGATAGGCATCACAGCGAAAGCATGACGTCACGCGGGAAACCGATTATTGTTGTTCAAGATCGTTTAAATATCTACCAAAAATTGGTCTGAAAAATGGACAAGTGAGGAAGCTAAAATTCTGAGAAAGGTTTGGTTTGCCCGCCCAGCTTATAGTTTTCAATTCAAGATGGCGGGAGCTCTACAAGAGTCCATATCTGCACTTCTCTGCAAGGGAATGTCGACACGCGGTGCTTATCGCTTAACCTTAGGGAAACTCAACATCCCCTTCCCCTCCGGTATAAAAACGTACAGATCCTCGAGTTTGTTCAAACAACTGAATGTTCCGTTCGCAAGCTTCTCGATGTTGTTATTCCTTAAGGATCTAGAAAAATTGACGTGATGTAATTTTAAGGTAAGTTTGGATTCTTGATAAAACAAGCAGTTTCTTAAAATTTCCAGTTGGAATAAAAAATTAACATTTTAGCCTTTCATTATAATTTCATTCCTCTCATTTTTTGGTTTTGCTTATAGTCATATTTTTAAATTTTAACGGTTAAACTTTTGAAGATGCGTATTGGAACATACAAATCCTTTCACAAAAAGTGTGTTTCTTACTGTTGTTTGTCTTATATTTTTGACCAAATAACAAGAGTATATGGAGGTAACTAGTTGTAGATTTGACCAACAGTAAATTTTATTACTGCTCAAGTAAGGAGCACTTTTTAAAAATTTTTCAAGAAAAAGTAAATAACGAAAAAATCTCACCATCAGTCTTTCAGTCAAGTTATTTATATATCTAACACGTATCACGGACACTTTTTAAATAAGCACATGAGAGAAACTAGCTGGAAAAGAGTCAGTAGGAAAATGAAAGAAAGAAGGAGACATGGTGTGCGAGAAAGACGACAATCCACTCAATGCCTTCCCAATTTTCTGCCCTGAAACCCCAAGAGGCACCCTGGCATTAGCATGGCAACAGATAGAAGAAGGTGTTAGAAAACAGGGAGTAATAGGCTAGCCAGCCCTAAGATCGTGGAACAGGGAAGAGTCCCACTTAGCAATATATTAACAAAAACGTTGCCAATGCATGGAGAATGACTGCTGCGAAACACAAGACTGACCTATGAGGGAATGAGGAAGTTAGGACGAAACGATGCCTCAAGACCACTCAAAGAGGTGCAGACAATATGAGAGGTGCACAAAATGCGAAAATGACAATATTGTATTCATGTACCATGGTGACACTCTACAGTGAAATCATAGAACATAAACGAGTTCATAAAAACGGACAAGATGATTACCCTCTATTTAAGCATGCACGACGTAAGTAAACGTACAACTTGAAACCTGTAATATTTTTTTAAAGATCCCTCATTATGATAAGTGAATGAAGGTATAAGAATAAACAACAGTTTCAAAGATGGCATGTACGTACAGGGATGAACTCGAGATCAGTAATAAGACAATTAAGGAATCGTCCCAAGAATTAAAATCCGTCAAGGACTTAAAGACTGACAAGTAGGAGAGAAAAAACCGGGTCCCATAAGTAACAGCATGACCGGAAACATAAAAACTCCTTAACTAAGGTGAATGTGAGAGACTCGCCTGAGGAGAGTATGCGCACGTTAGCCACCCAAACGTTGCGGGGGAAAACAAGAAAATAAAACTAACTAGAAACACCAGATACTTACGAGATTGCTCAGTGCAAAAAGTGAATAGCGCTGAGTATTATGTGATTATACTAAATCAAATATAATTTTTTGTTTTAGTAACGCTAGAAGTTCCACCATCTTTCCTATTTCCTTCAACAACTCGAGACTGGCAATTATTGTACTTCAAAGATAGTCGAGTAGCAAGTACAACTTAATTTGTAGACATTTTTATCGCTTTTTAAACAAAATTTTATAAATAAATAACTTTTAATTTCAATGACATTTAACTTACAGGTAGGTAAGATTAGGCACATCACAAAACGTTTCCTTGTGTAACAAACGTATCTCGTTATAGCCAAGGTATCTACCAACAAATTGATAAAATCGTTTCGGTAATAAACGTGTGACTCCGCTCCATCATTTTTGAAACCCACAAAAACTACACTGATACCAAGCCCAGACACGGTCCCATAAGGTTAAGCGTGGGACAGTGAGGTTAAAAGCACTACTTGGCAATTTCCTCTCGAGACCAGCAGAAGTGGTGCTGATATTTAGCAACCGTGCACAGTTGCTGTTCTGCCTCCACGGGTAAATCGGCTGAGTCCATGTGTATTTAAACCTATCTAGAGTTCTAAGTAGTGAAATCTTAATTAGGTTTTTTAAATTTTGAACTCTTAGTTTAAATTTATGAATTTAAACCACAAGTGAGCAAACGTTGCGTTTTTTCTGCTCTTCCTGCACCTATTTTGTCAATTCCCCGCCAGCCAGAGTTCCATAAGCTTGGGAGTGAGATTTAAGGCACTGGCACTGCTCTGCAGTTTTCTCTGGAAATTAAACCAGCTAGTGCTAAAACAATTTTTAATTTCCGATGGTTTCTGTTGTGCCTTGACGGCTTAAATGCCTGGGAAGGAAGCAGTACTCCCTGATAAGCTAGAACTATACGGGTTGTGCCACCAATGCAGGATCCCTATTTTAGCTTTCTGCCAATACAAACGGAGTATCTACTTTGCAAAGCGTTTTATTTTGGTGCCGCACAAGGGTCTTTAAAATGAAAATTTTCCTTAATTAGTTTCTTCTGTTACGATAGCACCCTTCAAAAGCGATTTTCCTTTGGCAATTTTTCTAGAACGGAGTGTCACTTGAACCTTTCTTAGACCTCGGAGGTCCACATTGATAGCCAAATTATAGAACAGGGAATCCTTTTGCACAATCTTTTTAGAATGGGGTGTGAATTTGGAGGCCTTATCAGCACATACCCACCCATTTTCTAGCTAAATAGTCCCTGGGGGACGGGGAAGGGGGGTTGTTAGAAGGGTCTATGTGTAGTAGTCATGTAATGTCCCCTTTCGGATAAGTTTCATACTTTTGGGTTTTCTTTTTTTATGGTTTTCTTTTATGCTTTTTGCTATTTCTTAATATTGATAACTACTATATATTATTATCACTTTTATTTCTATTCCTGTTGCGCTAAGAAAATATATACAATGATGACGATAATCATAATGATAAGAGGATTTAGATTCTTCTTACGCTGTTTGTATAAAAACAATCGTAATACAAAACCATCTAGATATGTACAATTACCAAATCAAAACCTGTAATAAGATTGATTTCAAGGTAAATATGATTTCGATGAACTTCAAGCTGGAGATCTGCAAATAGAATTCCCACGTCAATAGAGTTCTTACAGTGTTCCCAAGATGGTTAGATTTTTAAAAGCGTGAACGTCTAATACTTTAATTTTGTTGCGGTCAATCAATCTGCGGAGAAAAAAAATGCATAGTGCAGGAACAAGTGATGCAGTATCTGTGACAGTCGTAATTGTTATCTCAAAATATTTCTAACAAACACGAAATTGTGCGGAGACAGAACTCGAAAAACAACCGAGCTCCTGATGGGAATCGAACCCATACCCTTCTGTACACTCGTCAGACGCTCTATACAACTGAACTATGGGAAATCATATGGCGACTGAAGGTCATTAAATTGGTGTATAACACACGGACTATATCGCATAATCACTCGAATGCCAAGGCATATGTGTCAAGCACGCATTGATCGATTAACTGCATGCATCATGAAGTTACTTGAAAGAAAGTCTCTATAATAAATGAATAACAAATATGAAATTGTGTGGAGACAGTACTCGGAAAAAAACGAGCTTAACCATGGCTGTGATTTATTGTTTTACAGTTAGTACACAGTAGATACATAGGAATTATGCCCTATGCGTATGATTAATGCTGACATTGTTAAGTAAACATCAGCTAAACACAATAACCATCAACTGTTATAGTTTGTAAAGTTGCGTGCAAACTACAGTCACTATCTAAAGCACGAGTACATGACTTACAGCTTCTCTAGTGTGGGCAGAGTGCTGAAAGTTCCATTTGCTATAGTCACCAACTCATTTCTTTCAAGATTTCTATGAAACCAGAAATATATCAAATTAAAAGTAACAACTACAATACTTTCTCAAACTCATTTTTTATTCATGCTGTAAACAACCAATAAATAACGACTATTTTGGTCAGGTGGATGAATCTTGATATCCAGTGAAACACCAGATGAACAACACCCATCATCTGAGATAAAACACGGTTTTTCATCTGAGATCAAACACTTGCATTTGAATGAGATGTTTTATTGATTATTATACAACTCAAGCTAGGAAACCCATGTAAATAAGTTTTCAACTTCTTTGGGTTTTCCTGCCAATCATCTAATGTCTTGTAAATACTTTATTGCTGGCAAAATTAATAAACTTGAACTTGAAACTTGGAAACAATGAACTCTTACTAACAACAATTCTTAAACATGCGGGAACGGTTCTTACAAAAATGAAATATCTATATGCGTTTACTGAGGATGGTAACTGCCTATAATTATGTATATGATGTAAACGCTGAGATTCATGATATTGTATCATATCATGCATTAGGGAACGGAATGTCTATTAACTTTCGATCCCCGTCCCACCGTTGGTCCCAATCACTAAAGATTGTGGATGTTGCTGTACCCTGAATACTCTTGGAGTTGACATGCGTTCCTCTAACATCGAAGAATGCTGTAACTATTTGAGGCCAAAAACTCTCAGCCGTCATATTCATTCTTGCCTCCGAGCTTGTTAGACCGCGCTTCTGAGGTTGAATCGCTTGCATTGTCAAGTGCTTGTAGTTATGGTTCAATTTCAACGTTAGTGCAAACCTTACCAATGAGCGAGGTTAGCAGGTTGTGAACAACGTCGTGTCTTTGCGCCACGAACTCTCCCTTTTTACATGACAGGGTATGGCAGACGGTAAATTTTCACCAGAAACACACTTGTTTGGTGAGTCAGTCAAAGGTATATTAGCGAGTCTCAACATCATCATCATCATCATCATCATCATCATCATCATCATCATCATCATCATCATCATCATCATCATTATTATCATCGTCATCATCATCATCATCATCATCATCATCATCATCATTTTCATCATCATCATCATCATCATCGTGGTTCATTGTCTAAAAACTTATGGCCAATGGAGAATGTGGCAAGTTGCACTTGTAGGGGCCTTCAAGACATGCAAAATGAAAAGGTAGAATATAAAGTTTTAACCAATCAGTTTTAGGATTTCATAATGGCTCAAATGTTGAGACATTCTTTGTTTGATATATTGTGTGAGTCTGTTTTAGCAGGATGAACTATTTAAATTGTTTTAAAAGCATAATTATAACTAGTTGTTTTCATAGACCTAGAGGTTATTGTTTTCAGTCTTAAATGCCTTCCTGTAATATGTTGCAGAGTCAATGAAAATTGGTTTGGCTTAACACAAGCCATTTCAGGACAGTTCTGTGCTTCACTCAACTTTATTGATAACAAAACAACAGAAAGCCCCCAGTTTTCATTCAGGCGTGAGGGTATAACAGTTTCACAGGCACAGAACTCAAGATTCTTGCGATATGCAGCTCTCCCAAGAGAAGTTGTTTGTACAGAAAACCTTACGCCTTGGAAGAAACTTCTTCCATGTGATTCTAAGGTGAGAGCTCTGAATTCAAGGAAATTATGGAATAGACCTGTTTTGAATTCTAAATTTTCGCTACTTCCAATGACAACAGATTCATTTGTAAAGCCTTTGTAAATGCCAAATGTAGTTTTACATATTAGTGTGTATTGTTGGAAGTGCGATTTGTCACTCTCTCTCACTAGTATTTTGGCATATTTAAAACTAAAATGAGGCTAAGGCTGTACAAATTGAATCTATTGTTGTTGTAGTCATGCAGCAGCAACTGAGAATTCAAAACTGGTTTATTATATGCACTGTACCAGTATGTAAAACTTTCACTTTGTAATTCTTAACAGGGTGTGAAATTAGGTTATTTCCGTACTGACCTACAAAAAAAGTGGGTTGATGTAACCAGTTAGGGATAGATTTCAGCTGGCCCAAAATGAAGTTAACTGGTTTAAACCATAAATTCTAATAAAAGTATATTATTTAACACTTTCACATGTGTAAGCCCACATGCATCTTGGATTGTTGATCATTCAAGAATAGTTTTATTTAATCTATTTGTTCATGATCTGCAAGCTATTCTCGAAACTCAGAATAAACACAGGGAATGTTTACAGCAACTGATATACAAAAGTTTGTAGCCGTAAAACAAAACATTTCACTAAGTGTACATCAAAATTTTCCACATATTCACAAATTAAAATGCAGCTGGCTCAGTTGGGTCGTGATCAGTTATAATCATATGTGATTTGTTAAAAGTTCTACCAGCTCGGGACCAAAATAACTGGCTTTGACCGGTTTTCCTCTGTTAATTTTGAAGGGAGCATATCACCTAAGAATGCTAAAATTGCAAATATTGGAAATTAATTATTTTTTTTTATGGTGGATAGAAAAAGAAGTTGAAGCAGGAGATTTAAAAGTGGAAGAAGTTGAGGACAATCACCAAACTCATTCTCCTAAACAAGCAAATTTTAACTCTGCTTTGTTTTGGAACTTTAAATGCTGTTAATATGTCCTTTCAATATTATCTCCAGACTTAATTTTCAAACTTCTCTCAAACTCCCTTAAAATCAAATTTCCTTCAAAAATACTAAATTAAATCAATTATTTTAAACCTAGCTATCATGTGAAGAATCGAAAAAAAAAAAATGTTGGCTTACCTGCTTTTTTGAACTGTGACACCATGATGGAATTTTAAGACTTTCAAACTTTTGACTCAGAAATTGTCAGATATTATATCTTTAGAAACATTATCAAAAAGTCAATTGCAGGTAAAATGCCCCCTTAATAACAGGCTTTATGTGCATGTTTGCATGTGCAGCCACAAAATACAGACATTCCAACCCTGGCACTGGCTGGGACTTCAACTCAAGTGAAAGCCTCTTTGCAGGCCAATAGTCATCGCATATTTATGCACGTGTGGTCACAGAAGCCTGCGGTAAAATTGCATAATTTTTTTAGAATAATTTGTAAGTACGAAAATCATAATTTGAACAATTGTAACATTCAAGATGGCGGCCAAAACAAAAAACAGTCGAATATTGTTACGGAACACTTACAGTTACACACCAACACAGGGAAATGCAAAAGACTGCATAAATTTCGACCATAGCATGACAAACGGGAGATAATAGGAAGGAAACGGGAGGCCGGAATCAATCACCTAAAACGGGAGATTTCTGGCCAAGACGGGAGGGTTGGAATGTCAGAAAATAGAACCCACTCATAACTCATTAGCTTAACTCATTAGCTTAACTGAGGAAGTGTTTAATCATAGTATAAATTTATTCAATGTGTCAATACATTTAGGCTGGTCTGTCAACTCTCTTCAATGCCCTGTTCCTATACAGTGTCAGTTACCACTCCCTAGGAGTTCATCTAAGGCCTGTCTGCAAGGTAAATCAAGCTTCTATATAACTCTACAGTAAAATGAAAGTACATTGCATGTGGGAGTGGCTTTGAAGGACAAAATCAAAAGTTGGTAATTAACTTGCAGCCACTTTATTGGGCAGCTATGGGCACATGGGTTGCAGGCATTGCCCACCTGAAACTACCCAAAAATCAAGTGAGCCTGATTGTTAGCAGCTGTGGACAGCTATTTCAATTAATATTATGCCTCATCAGCACAGCACAGCTAAGAAACAGGCTCAGTTAATATGTTAACTAATATTAAATATAATTATATTGTTCCAGAAAATATTATTAATAATAAATGATGTATGATTTGTAAATTTTAGATTCAGTTGGCAAAGCAATCATAAATGAAAGAGCACAGAGCTGGCACCACAAGCTACAGTACTTGCTGTCATTTGATTTTGTGTAACAGAAAATTCTTTCAGTAGCATTATATTTTCTAAAAAGAATACCAAACTTATTGTATCTTTTCTGACTTAGGAGAAACTCATCAGTCATTTTTAGGCCAAATAAGGTTTTCTTGTTGGTAGTTTTATTAATTTTTGTCATGGTGAATGAATAACATGTGAATCAGTTAAATCCCTGGGGGTAGGGGGTACTCCATAAATTGGTTTTATAGGGGTGCTTGTCAAACCTTGAGGGGTCAAAATCGGCAGTTTGGTATTTTTAGTGGTTTTCAGAGAAAAATTCTAAGTTTAAAAGGTTACTTTATAAAAACGGTATTTTTAGGGGTGCAAAACAAAATGAGCAAATTTTTTGTCTTTTAGGTTCCCTAGCTTTTTTGAAAGCTATGTTATGAACTCTGAAAATTTTCACTCAGTGGTATTTTTTAGGGTATTTTTTCACATTTACCAATGAACATTCCTATCCTTTTCACATTAAAGTACCGTAGTAGGATCACATTCCATAACATGCATCAAATTACTGTACATGAAATTTAATACAGTCATGTAAAGCTGTAAAATTTAGTTTGCCTTAACTGGCAAGCTGTTGAAATTTTTTTAAATAATTATGTATTTATGTTAACTTGACTGTACCAGTAGACCAAAAGTATAATTTCTACTGTTGTCTGTCAATGAACTGAAAATTTGAACATATATTTTTATACAGGATAAAGATTGTAGAAGCCCATCAGTTGAACTGACCCAAACTGTGTCAATTGTATTTGATCCAGTACTTCGAGATGGTAGAAAAGGTGCATTTTTCATTTTTGATGTCTTTGGTTTCAAAAATTTTGAAATTTAAAAAACTTGGAAACGCAATTTCTAGCGCTCTGGCCAAATCTACGGACTTGACTACAAGTCTAGTTCGCATTGCCTGTATATTTTCTTCTTACATTGTCGTTCGTTTTATAATCTAACAGGATATCAGAATGAAGCACACTCTGTTTCGTGTCCTTGTAATATAAGTATTATGACAATTTTACAAAATATCACAATGGATGTCAAACTTGAATTTTTCCAATCCTGATTGCAGTTGGTCCGGATTCGCTATTTTAAGGAAATCGAGATAATTCTAACGAGATCAGCAAGAAACGGTTAAAATTTTTTTTTCAATCAATTTTACTGAGTTTATTTTAATGTTGTCAATAATTTTTCATTATGTACTACTTTTTTTACTATTTTTAATATGATTTATCAGTTTCTATATCAAGATGGCTTTTTTAACAAATAGATTCGATATTGGCGTGCGTCTGTTCAGAAATAGATCACAGATGACGTCAAAAGGTGGTAAGAACAAAAAAGTGGCACACGAGGCACTGGCGGAGTTATTATATAATAATTATGTAATAGATAAAGAGCGCCAGACACTATGTGGATATGTCATTATTATCATTTATTACAACTACTATCATCATCATCATCATCATCATCATCATCATTAGTTTTAAATATAAACTTCAAGATAGAAATTTCAGAAAACAGAATTACGACTTAAGAAGCGAAGCTAGTGCAGCACACGATAAAATACATTTCTATTTTTCTTTATGGCGTTTAAAAGAATTGTTGATTATTAAATGTTTTTTCCATGCAACGTGAAACGCACTTGTTCTAACCCAAGACTTAGCTTACCCGTTTAGGTGCTGTAGATGTTCGTAATTGGTCAAACACCGTTTGCTCTAACAAAGTGATAAGAAATCAAAAGAAGCCGAGCTAATTACATACCAGGCTTACAGCCGTATAGCTCAGCTTGAAGAGACCTGTTAGAATGAAAGGAGTCTGGGACGATCCGTAACTGCTTTGCCATTATTACCGGGAATAACGAATTGTAGGCTATCGTTTTATCATCCCAGTTAGCAGAATAAATCTGAAATGCAAAATAGGAAAAAAGAATTAATTTGAAACAAAAAAAAATATTAATGATGAAGCTAGATCTTGTACAAATGTAAGGTATCCATGTCTTAAATCTGGATATCTCGCAAGTTACATTTATACTTTTTTAGTTGAATCTTACAAACCCTTAATTGTTGGTTTGCCAGCTGTCCGCAGCTGCTAACACTCTGAGCTCACTTAAACTTAAAGGGCTCTACAAACAACAGGCGATGATGTAATGGTAATAAGCGTTACCATAGTGGACTATTCGTTATAAACTACGACAAGCTTATTACAAAGTGCAAAAATTAATACAGTGTGTAATAAGTATTGCAGTGTGTATCAGATATTACAGAGTGTAACTGGTATTAAAAGTGTAACAGATATTACAGTGTGTAACAGGTATGGTATGGTAATGGGAGGCAAGCGTGGGCTAGTGGTTAGGGCGCCGGACTTGAAAGCGGTTGACCCGGGTTCAAGTCCCACTCTGACCACTAGTTGGATTTGTCTTCGGGTAAATCCTAGGGTCAAATCCACCACGCTTTGTAAATAGCCAACTGGCCTGCCTCCTGCCAGTTGGGATTCTTAATGTGTTGTGTTGTGTTTGTATGACACTGAAAAGCCCCTTCCGGGGAGTTGTCATTAACATCTTTATCTTTATCTTTAAAAAACAATTTTAAAGTACTTTACGAAAATTTCAGAAGATTTTCGAACACTTCCTAAGATTTCCGAAGATTTTTGAAAATCTTCAAAAACCCAAACATTTTTAAAGCTTTCGGAACACTATCGGATAGTTCCGATAGTTTCCGTAGACGAACGTAAGCATTGGATAAATTAACAGAAGTAAAAAAAGTCATATAAAAAACGAATTATTAACCTCGCTTGCTCAGTCTGTATGTAAAAATATCAGAACTCTGTTTTTTTTTGTACGAACCTTGCTGCACTCGGTCGGTACTGTCAAGACCTCGGTCTGATATCTTTCCATACAGACCTCGCGCTCGGCTAATAATCTTTTAATATTGCATGATTGATAATTGTTATAATAGTTCAGTTCTGTCTTAAACATTTTATTAATTGTAGTTTGAATTTATTTATTTATTTTTGTATTTCGTCTCACTGTCTATACTTCGAAACGTTTCTGTCCTTTTTTGTATCCTTATGTGCGAGTCAATTCCAGCCACGAACATCCCCCCCCCGGGCAAACCCCAGGCACTTGATATAAGATGAGTCCCACAGGACCGGGCGTTTGTCAGTTAATAGTGTCCCGGCCCCTCGGGCATTTGCAAACAGCAAAAATATGCACAACTTCATTTTTGTGACCATGGAACATGCCATATTTGATTAACATCGTGTATTAAATGCCATCCCTGCACATTCTAGGAGCAAAGTCTCAAATCATTTCCACTCCGTGCAGAAATTGTAATTAATATAATAATATAAGTGATAGGTTGGATGGACAGTTTTCTCTGAGTTATCGTTGTTTTATGCAGTTTTATTGAGGCGAAACAGTTACGTTTATTAAGAAATGAGAATTACTATTTTTGAATATTGGTCTGATGGACTGGGGGGCCGGGCATTTGACCATCATAGTAGGAACGGGGGTGGGGCATTTGCCAATGAGAATTGCCCGTAGGGCCGGGCATTTGGCAATTTTTTTTCGAATGCCCGGGGAAGATGGTCGCGGCTGGAATTGACTCGCATATTACGTGACACGCAATGTTTTTGCAGGAATTTTGGACATCTTTGGATTTGAGCATTTCGAGCATAACAGCTTTGAACAGTCGTGCATCAACCTGGCAAATGAACAATTACAGTTTTTCTTTAATCAGGTAGTAAAGGAGTTAATAATTTCGTAACAATTCTTACTAACTTAAGTAAGAAGACATCTGAATATTGTCATTCATCTCTAGTAGTAGTAGCAGTAGTGGTAGTCGTAGTAGTAGTAGTAGTAGTAGTACTTAGTGGTAGTGGTGGTGGTGGTGGTGGTAGTGGTAGTAGTAGTAGTAGTAGTAGTACTGGTGGTGGTAGTATTTGTGGTGGTAATAGTAGTAGTAATAGTAGTAGTAGTGGTGGTGGTGGTAGTGGTAGTAGTAGTAGTAGTAGTAGTAGTACTGGTGGTGGTAGTAGTAGTGGTGGTAATAGTAGTAGTAGTAGTAGTGGTAGTAGTAGTGGTGGTGGTGGTGGTAGTAGTGGTGGTGGTGGTGGTGGTAGTAGTGGTGGTGGTGGTGGTGGTAGTAGTGGTGGTGGTGGTAGTAGTAGTAATATTGAAGAAGTGAAGTATAGGTTTTGTTGTCATGATGTAACTTGCTACATATTGCCAAAGCGTGCTATTTTTACAAAATTAAATAGGTAAATAGGACTGGTTTGTAAAAGCAACCGCATTAATTTACAAAAAAATACCTTATCAAAAGGAAAAATGGAATCGCAAAAGGTTTTGGTAGTAGTAGTGGTAGTGGTAGTGGTAGCATCAGCATCAGTAGCGGTAGTAGTAGTAGTAGTAGTAGTAGTAGTAGTAGTAGTAGTAGTAGTGTCAGTAGTAGTAATGTTAGTGGAAATAGTAGTAGTAGTAATAGTAGTAGTAGCAGTAGTAGCAGTAGTAGTAGTAGTAGTAGTAGTAGTAGTAGTAGTAGTAGTACAAAGTAGTACTTTGTTCTTAGTAATTTGACTTCTTTCACCCCTGTAGCATATTTTCATGTGGGAACAAGAAGAATATAAAAGGGAGGGAATTGACTGGAGCTCGGTGACGTATGCAGACAACAAACCAGTGCTGGTAAGTTTTGTTTTGAAGGGAAGTTTGTAAGCTTGAATTTTCTAGTGCTTTCCTTTTCTTACAGTTTTGGAATATTATTAGGGACTTTAAGCAACTACGACGGCAACGACAACGGCTCAAAAAATATATTTCTGATTTGCTCTTTACTCCGGTCTTCGGGTCATTAGGGTTTTGTTTTCTCCGCCTTCAGCTTTGTGAACAGAAAAAGAGTAAAAGTTACTCCTTGAAG
>JAODFW021146940.1:0-15965 GCA_027575235.2 Palythoa mutuki | reverse complement strand
TAAACGTCTTACATCAAGTTAGAAAAAAAGTGTTTCTCAAGCTGAGTGCTCAGAAAAAATTCTGAGTCACTGACGGGAATCAAACCCGCAGCCGTCTGATTACTGTTCAGATGCTCTACCCAATGAGTTACAGAGACTCACATGGTGACCCGAGTCCTGGGGAAGCATTTGATGACTAAAATCATCTAGCAATATATGGCTGTTGGACATATCGAGCAAGCAGATGTGAGATGTATGTCCAACGGGAATAAACAAGATCTTAACCAGTGACTCGGCTCCCCATCTGAGTCTTTGTAACTCAGTGTGAGTATAGAGCATCTGTCCAGTAATCAGAAGGTTGCGGGTTCGATTCCCGTCAGTGACTCAGAATTTTTTTTTATGAGCACTCAACATTACTTGTGATTAGCAAATTGGATTCGTACTTAGTCGCGCTCATCCAATTTTGTTAATCACGCGCAATGATAACAGACCGAATTGGACTCAACTCAGTCCTATTACGCTTACTTACACGCTGTGGCTAATTTTATTCAGTCTAATTTAAACTTAATTACCCTTTATCGTTGAAGGTTTGCGAGAGAATCATCTATTACGGTTGGGAAAATGGATTCTTAAACCAAGAATTCTTCGTGCTTGAGGATGGAACTGTAAAACTGATGGAGGTCAACGCCCGTCCAACAATGGCTTTATGCAAGTCATATTGTGAAGTTTTAGAAAACCGCAACTTCATTGATACCTGTATGCAAATCAACCGTGGAATTCGACCAAAAGACCCCAAGCTTCATGGCAAATCTTTGGCGTTTGTTGGTGTGAACAGCCTGGTATCTGGGTACTTTGAAGATATCGCTGATCTCGAGGCTGTAGAGGCCACACCAAATGTGTCTGCCAGAAAGAAACGTGGTGATTATATTCAGGCGATGGGAGATTCTGGTATTTACATTATCACTGGAAATCTGGTTGGTTCTAGTCCCGATGACGTTCGCCGTAAACATAAAGAGCTTTACGCCCGTTTGTTTAAAGTTCATCCAATGGGCTACACAAACCGAAAAGAACTGAGATGAACTTATATAGATGATGTTAGATTCCAGTCAGCGCCTTTGAGAAAGAGATTCTGTCTGGTTGTTAATTTAAGTGTATAGATACGACAACATATTACGTTATGTGAAACTTTCTTTTTTTACAACCCACAAGAAAAGGTCTAAAAAGATTGGCAATGTATTCATTTTATTGCATATGCAGAAACTAGAACTAAAAAAAATAAGAGATAACTTTTTAACGATCTTTTCTTGTACTGGTGTTTATGCAGTTCAATCAACTTGTGCAGAAAATTTCTTTAGCCGTTTCTTGCCGACATTTAAAGAGCTACTGAAAGAGAAACTCGTGTTTTTCAATTTTAAACCCTATCCGGAAAATCCTGTACAACGAAGTTTAAATACATACAAGAAACACAATATTCAGTGTTGGCAACACCAACCTTGCAATGACGTCACGAGTTTCAGAAGAACTTCCAAGATGGCGGCGTCCAAGCCCGTTTTAAATTGCTGCTTTCAAAATTATTTCGCAGTTGCGGTGCAAGATATATAGCACAAGGTAAATGTACTGTGAACATTATTACAAGAATCAGGTCGTAAAAAAGTAGTTCTCCAAGGAAGGTATAGTTACTGTTGCTCCGAGTCCGTTGGGGCCGTTTTGCCTGCTGTCAATCATATTACGGTACTGTCCGACACAGTTTTAACAGTTTTAACACAACGGTCATTCTAAATAATAAACAAGGTTCTGGTTGAATCGCTCCTTGTCTGTTATTAGGTCCGTCTTTGTCCTTGACGTTAGTAAGTAAATGTTGTAGCGTAGTGATAGGTCGGTGTGCAACGCGAATGTTCTAGGGCTGCAAGATCCATTATACGACTTTACGAAACGAGCTAAACTTGTATTTATTATATGGAGAGGAGTGTTTTACTGGGAACTAAACCACTCGTAGAATCCATATGCCACTCACAAAGGTGAAATACGAAAAATACGCCACTCGGGTCCCGGATGTTTTGTGAGTACAGTGAAAATCCAAGATGGCCGACCTGTTTTCTTCCTATGGGTGAGACGGATTCTGCCAAGTTTCACCCGTTTCTCAACCGATTTCAAATTTTTTTTTTCAAAATATCAACATCTAAGGGAGTTCTAATTTTGTGGAAAGTTCCAGCGAGATTCGATGAGGAAAACTGCCGTTTTGAGCCAAAGTTGTAAAATGGCGATATGGTGATCCGCTCGCGACTATGAGGGTGAGTAACACTTTCTCAATTTACTCCAATTCTTCATCGATTTCTTTCTTTTTTTAGCGATATATTGATATACGCGAGTGAGTAAAATATCGTTTTTGCTACGAGAAAATAAAATTCATATCTTCGCGCCACCGTGTAATATCCTCTATATATTAATCATATTCCTTTTATTGTCACATTACATTAATATTGCAGCGTGCACGCACGTATAATTTTTAAAACGAAAGAAAATACGACGTAAGCAGTATTACTTTTTTTAAAAAAAACTTGCGCCTAATAAAGATATATACAGACTTGAAAAACCTATATTAGATACACAACTAGGCTCTTCAATTTTCGATTTGCACTGAAAATAAATGATGTACTGGTAATATAAATAATTTATTCAACGTTTGTGTTTTCAACCTTAATTAAACAAAATAGATGAGTTGAATCAGTTTCGGATTGACAATTGCCCATCAAGTCCAGAACTTCGTTACTTATGAGGTTTAAATTAAGTTGTAAAAAAAAACTGAAAATTGAAAAAACTAAATATGTTGTTTTTTTAGAAAATATCCTTTAAATAATTTTATTTTTCAATAGACACTTATAGCTAGTTTCGTTCGCGAGTTATTGCAAAATGATTATTTTTTTACCGGCAGTCTGGAAACTACACGGTTCGTTGTTCAAACACTTTTTTCTCGGTTCCAGTTCTTACAAAAATGAGGGTTGTAAAAAATATCAATGCTCGCTGAATATTTGTTATTTTGCCACGAAATTTGCCACAACTATAAAGCAATACTTAGAGAACAAAACTATTAACGAATCTGAAAAGAAGTTCTGGTGATTTTTCATTAATTGATTTCTGTGCCTCTAGGCTAAAAAAAGTTGCTATTTTCTAAAAACAAATATAAGAAATGCTTTCATAAACAAAAATCACGGACACGGTTTAAATCGGCGTACTTTGACGAAGTTAAAAAGGTAACAAACACTGGCAGAAGTTAAGATCTGAGCTACTGTTGCCTTCATAAAGCATTTCGATTGGAAATTCATCCTTTCAAGACAACAGTGTTAAATGGTCGCTCGCTCAGTCACAGAGATTTACTCCAGGTTTCATTGCAGGTCACAACTTTTCTTCAACTGCAAATTCGAATTTAACTTAAATCATCCTTGAACAACTGTTTGGATTGTGTTTGAGTAAACTTCGCTCTAAAAACAGAAAGTTTTTAAAAGAGTTCAAAAATCGGCATTTTGAATTTGATAAGCTATCAAAACAACGTGTGTAAGACCAAGTGAGCTGCACATGCGTGCATGAATTTCGTCACGCTTTTTGATTTTACTGAATAAAATTGTGCAAACCTCTTCAACGAAAATTTCTAAAGAGTGTCTCGCTGGTATATGAAGCGAATTATCAGGAAAGGGGCCTATCTTCAGCCACTATCAGGCCTGACCCTGAATGCAATGCTTCAGTAACAATATTTCCATCAATGATAAAATATTACGGCTCTTAACCATTTCTAATACTACAATATAAAGTTATTTTTTGCAAAAAAATGTCTAAATAACTCTAAATGGCCCCGAATACCCGTTGAGCCTATTGTTTAGGACTTCCAGGAAAGTATAAGAAATCACGTTTAACAGTTGAAGAATTATTCACGGCTAACGGTTAACATTTTCGCATTTTCACGGCTAGCGGTTAACTCTTAACTTTTCCTCATTTTCATTAAAGTTTTTGGCAATTCATGGCTCACGGTTAACCCCATCTAGACTCCTCTCTTAAAGATTTGAATATTTTTTAGAAACGTCAACCCGTAGAGCCGGTTGGATTTTAAGGTTTTTTTTTTATTGTAGCTTTATAAATTCTAGTAGCAGGAGAAAATGTCGATGTATAACACGCTTTTTTTGATAAGAACCAGTAAATTTTGCCGAGGCTCATTGTTCTTAATTTTTTGGCGAATTCATTCTCATTTTGTTCTTAAAATTCTTCTTATTTCTGTGAGCGATTTAGTATTGAAGAAAAAACAAACTGAATAAAACAAGGTATTAGAAATTGAAGTTCCTTGCGCCACACATGTACGTTATGGCTGAATTTAGAGGCGAACTACCTTTATTGCTTGTTGAACAGTGTTTACAGTGAATCTTTTTCTGTTTTATGCTGTGTCGCTAAGTTTTAGTCAATTTTCTACCACAAAATCTTTCCTAGTTATCAAGCCTCAGCCTGAGCTTGTTCTTAGATTGTTCTTAAATTTTGGCAAATTTAAGCCTCGTTCTTATAAAGTTGTTCTTATAAAAATAAGTGTGTGTAATTATTTTCTCTTCTTTATCTCGTTAAATAAATTACCCGATACTTTCGGTTGCATGTTTGTATTGAATTATTGTGGGTATCTTGAATGAGTGATCCTTCTTCCTTTATATTGTCCAGTTCAATGAGCAAGCCTGAGCTTGTTCTTAAATTGTTTTAAATTTTTGGCAAATTTGATCCTGTAGTTGTTCTTATAAAGTTGTTTTTTATATATAAAAACAAAGAGTGTAGTGAAAGTAAGCCATAAAATTGAACGATATGTTTCGGGGTCGTCATGACACCATTTTCAAGTTCAAAAAAATGAAAAAGAAAACTATTAGAAAAAGTTTGATTAGCTTATCTGTTTCTTACAGCTGCACAATGTTATTTTCACTTGCGACTTATGACGTTATGTATATCTAATGAGATGATGAGCTATAATATATTTTTTTCGATGAAAAGCGAAACTTGGAAAAACTTGACATGGTAACTATAAAGATATTAAATACTTTACGAATAATATATTGCATGTTTACTAGCAAAACTATTGCAACTGCATTAATTTCTTGCATTTAGACGAACAATATATATGCGTTATTGAACTGAAGTGTGAGATCAAGATTGCCATATATTATACAAGTTCTTTTTTTTTAATAACAGTATTATGGACCGGGACGGAGTCGAGGTTCATGAAAATGCAAAAAATAAAAAGAAGAACGAGACCAATGTCTAGCCATCTTGACAGAACAAGTTTTTTCAATAAAGGATTTATTATATATCCAAAGAATTTCACTTAACTGTTTTCCGTGAGACAAAAACGCTTCCATGTCTTCATATCACTTTTGGTTTTAATTTTTGTATTTATCGGTTTTTGCTGATGAACAATGTAACGAAACTCGTCTATGTTTTCTTTGTTTTGACTAACTTCTTCCCCTTTTTGCGACTCCATTGCCCAAAACTCAATGTGTATAATTCTGCGCCACGCAATTTTCTTTTCTTGCGGGAACAAAATGGGCAATCCCGAACGGGCAAGATGGGCCTATCTCCGCTCGTGTAACCAATCAGAACACAGGATTCGCTTCATCTTGCCCGCTCAGCGAGCCTGCCATATAATAATGCGTAGTATTGTATAACGGCTTTTTATCACACTGAAGAAGAGTCGTAAACCCGAAACGTTAACGTTAGTGTTTTTTGAAAACATTTAACGCTTTTTGATATTTCTATAACGAATATCAGCTTATCAGCACTTCGTGTCTGTGAATGTCTATGTTGTCTGTCAAACTGTGTATTTGCCTGTGTCTGTGACTGTCTATGTCTATGTATTTGCCTGTTTCTGTGACTGTGTCTGTGTATTTGCCTGAGTCTGTGCATGACTGTCTATGTCTGTGTATTTGCCTGTCTGTGCCTATGTCTGTGTATCTGCCTGTCTGTGCCTGTGACTATACCTGTCTTTGCCTATGTCTGTCTTTGCCTATGTCTGTCTTTGCCTATGTCTGTCTTTGCCTATGTCTGTCTATGTTTATGTCTATGTTTGCCTATGTCTATGCCTGTATGTCTATATCAAGAACACAACGAGACAAGCTTGGATGACTGGTGTTTTTACTTACTGTCCTCAACAAGCGCTATTTTAACCAACTCCACGGTCTGTCAGTAAGATTGATTCAGTATAAAACAGGAATTTAAAAATATCTACAGCTTCAATGTTATACAGTTTCGAGTATATAATATATAAACATGATTACAATAAAACTCTGGCAATGTCAAAAAACCTATAAGGTATGTCAAAACCAATTTACAACTAAATTCTTAAATTTCAAGAACGTCTGCTTCTCTCTCGTGAAATTCAGCTGTGAATAACGTTAGTCCAAAGCTGGCTTACCCAAGCACTATAAGTATAAGCACCAAACTGACATGAATATCAAAACGCGATGTTTCAGTATAAAACCCCATTAACTTATGTTTTTATGGTCAGCTAATCTTCTGGCGATTAAAACACATTTTTACGAGCTGCAAACTTCCTATAGCGTTAATAAATCTTGACTACAGCGTAAAAACATGCCAAATCTCTAAACTCGGATGTCATTTTGAAAAATTAACAGCTACAACACAACGCAAATCAATTCCCCTTAGCTTAATTGATTCAAAATTAATCGCAGAAGTTACAAGCTTTTTTTTTTATAAGAACTAGTAAATTTCTCTGGGTCTCATTTTGGCGAATTCAGTTTTAAATTGTTTTTAAATCGGTCTTATTTTTTGAGCGATTTAAAACTCAATAAAACGGTACAGTTACTGTAAATGAGACTGTAGATGAGGAATTCAGATCGATATCATTCAACAACTGATTTCATAACAAGTGAGAAACATCGCGAACATTTTTGTGCTTTGTATAATGTATTGTAAAGTTAAATTACGAATTTCAGTCAAGTATTTTCCTCAAAATTGAGCATCAACCGGAGCTTGTTCCAAAACTGTTCTTAAATTTGGCCAATTTGAGCCTTGTTGTACTTATGAAAAAATGCGTGTTAATCTCACCATAAACACAGGAACAAAACATAAAATATGCAAGAAATACAATTTCATTTTATAGCCGTAATGTTTTCTTCCCACTTCTAAACTAAATTCAAACAAATACTTCAGTTTTGTTTTAACATCCTCGATCAAATTCGATGAAAATTTGGCCGAGTTGCCAAGCCCCTACCGCGTAGACTGGGACGAAGTCTCTTGAAAATAAAGCTTTGCGTTCAAATTGACATCATTGTAGAATTTGCTCAAGACACGTACGAAAAATAGACAATCATTTATAAAACACTAATGTAACGATGAAGCGACGGCTTATCAACTGAACCGATATCCAATTCAAATATTGTGTTATAAATGCAGAAGTCAAATATTGTGCGATAAATGCAGAAGTTTGTGATTTTAAAATGAAACGTAAACGAACTTCAGTAACAAAGAAACCCTAAGTCAATAGATTTCGGTATACAAATGTGAAAAGTCACTTCAGTCCATTTTGCAACAATGTAACTCCGGTTGCTTAAAGCCTGGACGACATATATATAACCGCAGACAATCGCCGATTAGAGCGCGCACGATAAAGTGCGATTATACGTAAACTACTGTGCGATCGTGATCGCACATAATCGCAGAAATTGATTTAGGTTCTATTCCTGCAATCGGGTGCAATTTTTGAGCAGGATTTTGCGATCACATTAAAGTTCTTCATTAATCACGTCCATATTGGATGACTACATGTAGTGCTACACTTGTAATACCATGAAGTCGCTGACTCAGTTTTAACTGATAGCTGCGATGTGTAAACACGTGGTCTATGTTGTTCACAGCCATTTCCTGCGATCGTCTGCTATTTATGTGTCAACCAGCCTTGATGTTAAACTTCCATTTAGAGTGCCTATGACACAAAACATTTTATTGAACAAAAACATGTCTTATTAAAACTGAGTAAAAATGGCGTTTACGGCAATATAATTGCGTACTTCCTCCCAAATATATTTTGGTTTTCCTGATATGCAAATTAGCACAGCTATGACGCCATGTGGTGTTCACAGCTTTAGTAAAAGAAGCCATCTCACCCATTTTGAGGTACATATCAGTAAAACTTGGTGAAGTTATAGCATGCAGCCTAAGGTAAACATGTTTATGTTAGTGTTTTTTTTCCATGACACCAAACGTTGTTATTTCTACTTCTGCCAAAGCTCCGACCATCATTTGACCTCTAGCTATGTTGATTTACATATCAGGAAAACCAAAATATCTTTAAAAGAAATACGCAATTAAAATTCCGTAAATGCCATTTTTTTTCAATTTTGAATAGACATGTTTTAGTTCAATAAAGGTTTTCGTGTCATAGGCACTTAAACGGGAGATGTGATACTCAGCGAATTTTTTTTCAAAATTCAAATTTGATATAACAACCTGTCATAGCTAAAATTATCTGTTTTATTATATTATTCAAACATTTAACCCCACTCCAATCTATATTCGCTGGCAGGTCCACACTTACAAGCAAAATACATCGTATGCCTCAGCACAACGAAACCTTAATATAACACATGCAAACAATTATAAAACGTTATCCTTGCTGCAACAAAATAATGAATGAAAAAACAAAACCGCCTACCAAAACGGCAAAAAAATAAACGTAGCAGACATTTTCTACACACGACTAATCGCAGTGGGGGTTTTGATTTCACTCTACATTTAATCTACCAGGAATTTGTCTCGCGACAGCGTATATAGCTAATGGATCAACTTACCTTCTTGGGCAATGATTCAATGTGCTTAGTTGCCTTATTGCGTAAAATAAATACTGCCAATCAGTACTTAAGCCATTTTGCAAACTCCTTTAACATACAGTGTTAAAGGAAGGCCGCTTATAAATTAATTTTCCAATAAAGTAGTGTCATTGCATTTTTCTTAGTCTGCATAGGTAAATTACGACTAAGTCAGTTCTCTTCTTGTTAGGATGTGTAAGGCTGTGTTCAAACGTGTAGCTTGTTTTCATCAAGGTGTCAAACCTGGTAGGTTTCATCATTTTCGCTTATTCCCTTGTTACTCATGTTAAATATCGTACAACATCAATGAGAAAATGTTCCAGTTTGTTCAGAGAAGAATTCAAGAATTGCACCGTCAAGGTAATTATCGAGCTATGTAGAGCATCACCAGAAACCTTGAATGAATGCCTCTGTATATACTTGGACACTTTTATTGAAGACTTCTGGTTTCAAACAAATTTGTTTCATTAGTATTGGCAGCAATTGAGGACTGATAAAGTATATTCTTGGTCTTTATACCCATTTCAAGCATTTCATCTGCCATTTATTAGAAGTCGTGCACTCTGCTACAACACAACACGTTCTTCGATGTCTCACGTAATTATGCGTCGAAATTCACGTGTCACGCAAAAATCATGAACGAATTTTCAAGCACCCGATTTCCGACAAACACTGCAGCACACAGCGCTAACGAAAGAATCCCGATACTCCACAATAACTTGCAATATGTTGAAGTATTAATGGCCCGAGTCCCTAGCGGGGTGGTGGACAGGAAGTGACCCTCTACCTAGGTACATATTCGAACCGTACTGCGAGTTATAGTAGGGACTTGGATGCTGGAGGTGTGGAGGGTATTGGTACTGCGCATGCGTCTGACTATACATTTGTGGATATTTATTAGGATAGTAAAAACCGCTGTACGGTGTCACTGACTGTTCTGAACCACTGATGGAGAGATTGTTCCTTTCCGATGGTTGAGTCGGGGCTGTTAAACTTTCCACAGAAAATGATTTTGATATTGATGTGGACGAATATGGGCCTTGGTTTGGTAGTAGCTGATTCGCAGGGCCCGGAAAAGGACTTTTGTTGGGAGGCCCTCCAGAAAATGGACCAGCACTTCGCGGCGATAGTTCAGATGGCGAGTGTACTGATCCTTCGTGGCTGCTTCGTGATGACGAAAACCCACCCATTGGAGTCTCCTCAGTTGATCTGCTATCATAGTTGCCATAACGAGACGAGTAAGAGTTCTGTGGACCTGGCTGTATGGCAGATTTTTGAAAAGGACCCCTAGAGAGTTCAATAAAGCCTGGAATGGGATGTGACGTATCGGTGTCTGCTCCCTGTGAGTGAGTGGACGACTGCCTGGAGTAGCCTGGAAAGTTTGATTGCTGAGTGGTTGGCGAGAATGGCTGTTTGGGTGCATCAGTGGGCGACGGCAGACTGGCGGCCTGGAATCCACGTGGTGTATGAGGTGTGAGAGGGGTCTGGGGCGTGTGTGGTGAACCAGCACTTCTTGGAGAAGGCACCTGGGCAGGACTCGTGCCGGGGTTTCGAGTGTCAGTTGAGGTTGCTCGACTCCCTGGGTAGGGAGGAGGAGGTGATCGTACGCTTCCTCCAAGAGGTGACGGCTCCGACGTTGGTGACTGTGGACTGGGTGACTGCAGTGACGAAAGAATGCTTGAACGCTGAAAAAATGGCTGCTGTTGCTGTTGTGGTTGTTGAGGCTGTTTCTGCTGTTGCATGCTTTGTTGTGTCTGTTGCGGCTGTTGTTGTTGAGAGCTATATCTTTGATATGTTTGCTGTTGCATTTGTTGTCTATAATGATCATGCATGCGAGAGTCCATGTATGGCGATGAGGTCTGCGGGCCCGAGGGACCATGATTTCCAGTAAAGGCAAACTGGCCCACCTGCTGCCCCATTCCAGACGATTGCTGGTTAGGTCCTGATCCTCGGGCATACAGGCCATTTGACGGGGCCCCAGAGGACTGTGGTTGATTCCCATTTCCAAACAACAAGTGCTGAATATCTTCAATCACTTGCGATTGCTGTTGGCGATCCTTGTGATACTGCTGCTGGTACTGTGACCACTGCTGGTTTCCGTAACCTACCCCCCCTGGTGGGCCCCCTGTCTCTGAGCGCGCGTAACCACCATATCCCCGAGCCATATTCTGCCCCGTCTGTCTTGTTAAGTACGCTTTTTGGTGTTCGTATAGGCTATGGGAACCATCATGCCCGTTGTTTTCTAACCTGAGGAAGGGGGTGGTCGCAGGCTGGGCGTGATGGAAAGACACTATCCCGTCATATGACCCTTGTTGCACTGCCTCTGCTGCTCTGTTGGCCAGAGCTGTGGAGAAAACATAAACTCGCTGTCTGCCAGGGGGTACAGGCATTTCTACAGCTCTCACTAACTTGGCCTTTCTCTTTCTTCTTGGTCCATCTGAACTGTCGGAGTCTGAAAAATAAATAGATGCGAAACATGAGCACAAATCTCAATTTACCGCTAGGGTGCTCTGGTTTTCCTCAATCTTTACAAAATCACTATCATCTGACCACAACTGGCTGTTGCAACGTCTAAAGGAGACCCGAACAGCGAACTAACTCTAGAAACGAGTTCAGTAAATGTGGCATTGGGACAGACAGATGGAGAGGCGAAGAAAAACAAAAAAAACCTCTAATAATCCCAACCAATTTAGGTATCGTTGTTCAGCTGTGCTAAGAAATCAAGGGAAGCCCTAAGTGAGATGGACCAAATATGCGAGAAAACCCTGCGAAACCGAACGCAAAGAGGATCGACTGAATGGGGGCAGACAAACTTTACTCAATTCTTCCTCCAATAACAATTGCAAGGAAACGAAATCAGTGTTGTTGACTCGCTAATGCTCGTCAGCAAAAATGACTGCCAAGTTGACAAACCTGCATCCTCATCGTCTTCGTCATCTGATCCAATGTTCTCTTCCTCCCACCATTCCTTCTTCTTGTTCATCTGTTCTCTCATGATGACGCAACGTCTCTTACTCCTCGGCGCCGCCATAGCACCATCTAGATCTGCTTCCTTTAGAAGGCTTTCCTGCTTCTTTACCTCCTCGTCAACCTTTTTCTCGAGCTCCACTCTTTCCTGCCAATCGTAACCAACCAAATCATAATTAACCCTTTAAACCCCAAGCACGACAAATAATGTGTTGGTAAATTCTCCCAGCTGAGACTCATACTTCCTTTATAAGCAGTTTGGAAGAATTTGGCTTTTCAACATTCACAGCTTGCTCCACTTGATTGATTCCTTATTTCTCATTACCAGTTATATCAAAAAACTAAAACTGATAAAAAAGTATGCCTTTTTAAACGAAAACACATTAGTGTAGACGGGGGCTGAAACGTCATCTCCTCTCAAAAATCCAAAATCGTCAGCGAACTGTTATTTTTTTGTAGTCTTTTATGACCTTTGAATTACAATTTCGTTATCTTTAAAACACACATGATTACTGCTATTTTAAAATAGCTAGGTAAAGCTAATCTAGCGAACCAGCTAAGGTTAGACATTACAAGTTGAAAATCATATCATTTTATTTAAAAGGAAATACAAAAGGTTGCTTATGATAATTGCAGTTGAAGAGAAAAAAAAACGATAAGAAACAAAATAAATGGTAATAAAGAGAATAACCAAATACGGGTAGTGGCAGTTAGAGCCATCGATCATCAGCGAATCTTATAATTTTATTAACCATGAGTTTACATGAGACCACAGCTTTGTTTTAAGATTAACCAACAAAACAACCAACCAACACTATAAACACAAGGTATTTACCAACATACAAATAACGCCATGTCCACACTTCTGCGTTTTCGTTTCAAACGCAGATTTTTTTATCAGTTTTCACCTACCGTCCACACTAATACGATAGAAAACGAAGGTAAATGTCACCGAAAACGGATGTTTTCGGAAACGTTTTCTAGGGCGAAGGTATTTGAAAACGGAGGTGTAGCGTCTAAGTGTGGACGGACGAAAACAATGGTTTTTGAAAACGCTTACTTCACTGCTCACTTCCAAAATACGCTCGAGCAAAGTCTAATGACTACAACAGACGTTTTCTTACCATTTTCGTGGTCTAGAGTGGACGCAAACCTTTTTATACGTTTTTGAAAACGTACTAGTGTGAACATGGCCTTAACCAATTCTACTTACTTTACGAATTCTGTCAAGCTCCTCTTTCTCTTGAACCCTCGAATAGCGCCGTCGGGGCTTGGCTGGGCGTCCCGTGTTATCATTCAAAGGGTACTCCTGTTTGCCTTGTTCCGCATGGTGTCTAGGAACTTGAGCTGGTAGCTCGTGGTGACCTTCTAAATTGGTATTCTGGGGTGGTTGAATCTGCCTGTCGAGTTCTTTTCTTCTTCCTCTCTTGCGATGTTCAATATCTCTTTCCTTCTCCGTTTCTTTGATTGTCTCAGTAGTTACCTGGTCATAATCTAAGTCACTAGCTCTGATGTCTTCAACCTGTTTCAAAGTGATTCGAAATGATAAGAAAAATTCCTTAGTTCAAGTAAGAAAGATGAAGCAGTCCGGCCTCTTAAGTATTTTTTAAGGCAGGCCACCCTCTGTGTCGTGTTTACCATTGGACTTGAGATTTGACTCCTTTTATGAAAAATAAAGCCAGTTGATCGGATGAAATCTTATTGTTTAAATCATTTAAATTTCGTTGATGAAACAGTCCAATTTTCCCGTGCATTTCTTTAATACTATGAAAAGTTTGCTGATATTCGTCTCCAGTCTCTCGAGTTATGATTCTAGAATTTAAGTTTTTTTCAGACTGAATTAATTGTGACGGCATTAGCTGTGTCTATTTTGTGTTTTTATTCTTGTTTCAATAGAGGTGTTTCCATCAATCAACTTTGGATCAACTGCCATTGAACAGGTTTTACTAAATCAACTTTTGCGTTCTCTTTGGAAACAACACCATTTAATTCAGATCAATTTTTTCTCACACGTATTGACCACAATTCACTAACGTACGGAAATTTACCTTTTAGGTTTCCTGTGAGTACAATATCTCAGTACGTATTTTCTAAAGAAATTTTTTTAAGGCCAACTCGTGCGTTCTGTCCGCATTCCGATCCCATAGTATGATGTAGAGAGCCTGAATTAACGGCCGGCGGTCGGCGGTTTTCCGACCAAATGCTGAAATGATCTGAAATTTTGTCTGGACAAATTTTGAGTTTATTCAAACTAAACTAAAAGGTTTCCGACCAAATTTAAATATTTCCCGTCAAATTTCATTTTGTTCGGAAGTTTTTCCGGACAACTATTTTAAAATTATTTCAAAGCTCTGGTCATGTCTTGCGTCATAAATGGTGACGTTGACGGGACCATGGAATCTGATTACGTCGCGTTTTATAGTAATTAGGGACTTTACAGGTTCATGCAAAAGAAAGATATATTGATGGGCTCAACACGTTGCGTCCGATTGCATAGAACCACAGCAATGTTGGCAATTGTTGCGTATAGTTTGAAGCCAGTCAAACTTTGGCACCACAAGTCCCAACATTTCTATCGTTCTGTGACTGGCGAAGCGTAGTGCCACACACGAGCCAAATTTTTGTCCGGGACAAAACATTGAGAGCTTAAATACAAAAAAAGAGGTCGTGTTTCGCGGGTAGTAGACTTTTGTAAACTCGCGTAAAACTATTAATTTATCAACAGAAAATCTGAAAACAATCAATCTTTGGCCGCAGTTTACATAATTTTCGATTTGTATTACAAAGTCGCGTTTTTACGAGAATACATGACCGCAAACATTTTGTCTGGTCATGGCGTCATTCTGACAGAACATTATCCGTTGTACGGCCGCTAATTTGAGCCCTAAAAGAATACGATTACATATTAAGTAGCCCCGTTCGAATGAAACAACAAAACAACTTGAAACAATTTGATTTATACTTTAGAATCAGAATAGACAATTAGCTTAACAGTTTAAAAAGAATGTTTGTTGAGATAGAAGTCACAAGCTGAATTCAGATCCGATCTCTATGGATAAAGTTTCAAAATGTTGAATTTACCTTCCTCATATTTTCTTGTTTCGACTGCTGTGTCTCTTCTTCCTTTCGTATCACAACATTATTCTCTTCTTCCTGGTTTTTTAAGTCCTTTAAAAACCAAGTTTAGAATTTGTCAAAAACTGAAATTTACAACCGTAACAGCTCTAAAACGTTACATATCCACAAATCCAGTATTATTAATTCTTTTTTTTTACCGTAATTTTTTTTTATTTATTGTATTCATAGATAGCTGTCTAATTCTCTTAGCCACTATGGTTATTATAGGCAGCTAATACCATATTAAGGTTCAATTTAATGTATTACTTTATCTTTTATTTTTTTTTTCTGGTATAAATAAATGTTGTTGTTGTTGTTGTTGTATTAACAGCTTAAATGAACAGAAACTTTCGAAATGACCAATAACTTTTGACCACAATTTATCTACTTCGACTTTCGATCCGCATATATTAGTTTCAGTTTATCATTTGATCTTATAATAAGCTATAAATTCTGACTGGTTGACGCACAGTCCGTCAAAATTTGTGTTTTACGAGCATTGAACAGCCAAAATTCTTATGTTGCAAATCGTCAGGGTCATTTTACACGCAGAATCGTGTTTAGATTTTAGCATTTTTATAATACAAATAGCAGTATGTATCACACATCAATCGTGTACCCTCAGACGAACTCTATATCAAAACACCACGAGGTGAGCCTGCACCAAAAACAATTGTCCCATTCCTAACACCAAATTATGCCTCTTAAGAAACGCTGTTTACCAAATTATTTGTAACAAATGCAATCAGTTCAACATCGGGAGCACAATACGTTTTATTCAAAATCGCGTAAACGAACATCTCAATAATGAATACTCCTCCGCAAAGAAACACATCTGCGCCTGTAAAAACAAAGACTATGACGGAATAGAAATCAAGAATATATAGATTTCTTCATGGAAAGTGGTGACGTACGACATTTACGCACGAGTTTGTTTTCACAAAACGAAAACTCGTGCGTAAATATCGTACAAAAGCACTTTAGTTTGTTTATTTTATACGAAACGCTGATTTACTCACAGTTTTCTTCATGAGACATTTCGCTTGAAAAATTGTGATA
>JAODFW021145947.1:0-15967 GCA_027575235.2 Palythoa mutuki | reverse complement strand
GTTAGATTCCAGAAACAGTCTTTTGTTCTTGCTGCTCACACCTGTTTCAAGAATATTGGCGTAATTGGGATGTATATAGTGGCCGGTTTCTGCATGTTGAGCACCCTTCCAAAGGTTTACACATCACTGGTTGCCTCCCTAAGGGGGCAACGAACAATAACATCCTAGCTTATTAGAATTCTGTGATTTGCCAGAAATTATCATTCTCTGAAGAAGACCGTTTAAACGTTTTAAATTTCTAGCTATGAACACAGATCATTCCAATAGTTTTATTGCATTGCTGATCTTATATAACTTCTGTTCCATATTTGTTTTTAGTTATGGCATGCAGTGACCCTCACAGATCTGCTTACATGTCCAGTTGTACAAATTGAGGTTAGTATTAACAAAAATTTGAAAACATTTTTCTTCAGGTTACTTCTCATATTGTTGTAATTTAGAATTTGCATTGTGTTCAGTTGTATAGTGTAAACTTGTAGTTTGTAACTCAAAATATGTATATGTTATCTGAGACTTACTAAAGACGTTTATTTATAGTTATCATTATCATACTATTATAAGAACACAGACACAGATTTACGTTCTGTTTTGACCATTCAAGACGCTGCTATGTGATCTGCACATCTTTTACGATATCAATCCCAATTCCAAAGGATTTCAAGACGTAGGAGCCCTAACCCTTTTTCCAAGTGACAGACCAGCTGGATTTCATCCAATAGAAACCTTTGGAAATGGAAATTGCTTATATCGGAGCATGTCAAGGATCTTATGTGGGAATGAACATATGCATGTGGAACTTAGAGTGCGGACCTTCATAGAGCTCTATTCAAAACAAGCGTTATACTTCAATGATGACTTCATCAAATCGTTAACAGGTTTAAGTGAATACATCTACTTGATAGCAGTTTCGATACATCTGCAACAGCTAAAGGCAAATCTAAAGAGGAACGTCAAAAAGCTGGCTTTGAAGACGGCAATGCCTCCATCATTAAATCAAACGAGTACTCAAATATGTGGCATATTATGGCAATGGCTAACGTGACTAGCCTCCAAATAACTGTGTTTATCCAGAAATCAATGGATCATTGATTAATCGTTCTTATATGAATATGTCAATAAGACCATAAAAGGTACATCATCCTGATGCCGTTTACATAATGTGGAGCCACACTCAAAACACCAACCTCTATGCCAGTGCATGCTCCCCGAGTCTCAAGAAATGTCAATGTGCCACACCAAATACAGCATCTAATTCATTCCCAGAACCAGTCTCAATCTCAAAAAAGAAGTAGTGACAAGCAAAGTGCTGAAAACGTGAAGCACGACAAAAAATACCTCACCCATTTTTTTCCAAAGTTGACAAAGGAGTGGCCATGCATCCTCGCCAGCTCAAAGTCACACCATGAGTTTCATTGTACAGTTTGTAAAAGGACAGTTTCCTATGCAAAACAAGGTGTGTGTGACGTTAAGATTCACTTGGAGAGTCAGTTACAAATTCAGAATGCAAAGAATATGAAAACCCAGACAACTCTGTTCCAGAGTTGTGTCTCTCAACAAAACACACAAGAGAAGGTATGAAGAGTACATTATATAATATATGGATGGTTAATGGCAATTCATACACTGCATATAAACCATAAATGTATGCAAGTTATCTGCTCTACTTAATAATGACTCCTCAGACAACCGGCCTCTTAATTTTATCACAAAAGGTCTGTGTTCTTGATAAATGATTCAAATCTTTCTCTGAAATTATGTATTCGTCACAAGGAGTGTTTTTGAAGAAAATTCCACTTGGCAAAAAAAACAATATTGTATTAAGCTTATAGCTAATCGTCATTCTGTGAGCAGAACATTTCTCCCGATAAACTTGAATTGTTCTTTCCAGTTCTTAGCCGCAGTAAAGTGTAAAGAGGCTCTCTGTTACAGGGCTAGACATTTTTTACCAATTAATGAGCAGTATACTGCCACAGTGAATGCATAAAATTAATAAGTTAAGCTCATATTTATTACATTAAAGAAAGGTCTCAGTGTTGACTAAAATGTCAGTTTTGTAATAACTGAAAACATTTAATTCGATTTCAATGCAAATGGCACAGATTGACCATAAGCAATCTAACAATATAACCTGTTGGTCAACTTTTCTTCTTCTATTATTATTAATTTTTCAATATCAAATAGTATCAACATCATCATTTATGGGTCTAAATTTGGATAGATGGGAAGACAGGAAAGACAAAAAATTGCACAAAACAAAATCAGACCAAAAAGTATCTGCGGATCAGTGTACAAAAAGTGGACTAAGCTGGAAACAAAACTCAAAGAAATTACAGATCATAAGAACAAAAGTGGAAATAGCCACAAGACGTGGAACTACTTCTCTGAGATGGCTAATTGCATTGGCATGAGTGCGGTTGTAAGGACTACCTATACCCTTGAATCCTTATCCTGTCGGCTGTCAAATGAAGGTGAGGAAAGTGATCGTTCTGCTGATGGTAATTACTCGTCTAAAACACCCCAAAAGAAAAACCCCAGAAAAAGGCAAGGAAAGAAACACAAACAGATCGTTTGCATCAGAGATGCTCCAAGAATACCAAGAGAGAAAATAAGATGTGGAAAACAAAAAATATAAAATGATGGAAGAAATGATTGAGGACAAAACATTATTTGGGCAAATTTACTCCAAGTGTTGAAAAACAAATGAGATGGTTTCATTTTAATTTGTATTTATTTATTTATCTATTTTGTTTAAAATATGATAATATAGTTTGATGACAGTTTAATGTAAATTGGTAAAAGAAAAGGAAGAAAAAACGAAAATTATAGTGACAAGAAAAACGCAGTGTGGGACAGTCATGACAAAGCAAGCTCCAACTTGGTGAAAGCCCAATAAGATAATGGAAGAGAGACTTTAAGCAAAATACGAATAAAATAGATAATTCACCAAAATATCAATAAACAATTACTAAGAATTTACGTGAAAAAATATATATCAATTCTTATTAAATGACCAATAATTATTAATATCTAATAAAAAAAACACTGGCGAAAACTGCTTAAATTCCCAATGGAATAGCTATTAGGACAAAATGATTTCCAAGTATAAACATTGATAACGTTTCGATAAGTGCTTTTTATAGTGTTTAACTGTTATTGTTGTTGTTGCTCGTCCATCGTTATTGACGATGACCAATACACCACAATGTGAATTAAAATTAGGAATTAGTGTTTGTGCCTGATGTGTCTTAGCAATCCAATGCGGGCATAGAATGTTCAATTACAATCTGGACATGGGTGGTTCCCTTGGGACACTGACGGGTAGATCGCTTTGGACTTGCATAGATCTCACTTTTGCTTAGCCTTCACGACCGTGTTTCGTTCAAAGGTCTCAGCACCTTGACTAATCTTGCTTCACCAATCTGAGCGATCTAGTGCCAGGGTCTCCCAGGTTTTGGTATCGATGTCAAAGCCTTTCAGTGATGTTTTGAGACAGTCCTTGTAGCGCTTCATTTGTCCACCATGTGAGCGTTTCTCCTCTGACAGTTCTACATAGAAGAACCTTTTCAGGAGGCGTGTGTCGAGCATTCTGATAAGGTGACAAGCCCACCTGATCTGCGATCTCCTTAGCAGGGTGTAAATGCAGGGCAGATCAGATCGAGAGAGGGCTTCAGTATCAGGGGCTTTATCACACCATGTGACCTTCAATAGCTTTCTGACACAGTTCAGGTGGAAGAGTGTTTAACTAAGGCTGCTTTGAATGTATTAACGCCAGGTAAGGTTCTTATTATGAAGACAACCAATTCCACAATTCACAGTTGTTGAAATAACTACCTTAAAAAAGTGATGTTCTGCATTTTAAAGGCTGGTAGTCTAAAGAGCAGCTATGACGACTGGACCTGGTTATGAGTTTAAGTTGCACAAACTCTGTAACATCAATGTTATATATGCCATTAATGGCCTTAAAGAAATATACTAAATCCCCGATTTCATGCCAGTAAGATACTGGCAAGAGGTTCTGTTTCATAAGTCTTTCCTTGTAAGGAATTAAGGTGTTTGGATACCCTTAGATATGCTTTTTTGCTCGACACTGAACTCCCTCAATTGCTCATAAACCACCAATGTACAGAAGCGTCCACCCTTCACTAGCATAGCCAAGACACGATTGCACCAGGCTTAGATACCGAGGGTGCTTAACTGATGTTCCAATACGAGGGTTAGATGATCTGTAAAGAAAAAACAGTATTTGGTTGTCTTTGGATGATGAGGAAATGTGGGAACTCCATTCGAAATTGTTGTTCTGAGATCTTTTTAGGTGTCGGTTTGAGAAACGATGTGTTTTCCAATATTAAAGGTGCCTTGAGTTGGAGATTTCTTTCGGGTTACATGTATAGCTTCGCACTTGTTGAGATTAAACTTGATTCGCCATTTAGCAGACCAGTTGAACACTTTATCAATATCCTGTTGAAAGTTAGTAATGTCAGCCTCAGAGTGGATAATACGGAATAGCTTAGTATCATCAGCAAAGAGAAAAGCCAAAGTAGAGCTAGATAACTCATCTGGGAAATCATTGATATACGATAGAAAAAGCAATGGCCCCAAAATACTGCCTAGAGGTACTCCAGAAAGAAAAGGTAGGGACGAAGATGTTGCGCCTTTAATTAACACTTTCTGGCCCTATTTGTTTGATAATCTGTAAACCACTGGAATAATGAACTATTAACATTAGTAGCTGCGAGTTTCTGTAACAAAAGAGAATGATAAACAGTGTCGATTGCTTTGGACACATCTAAAGTTTCTGACCTAAGTTTCAGATTGAGGTGAGTTATCCGGGGCCTATCCAATTCTGTGAAGAAAACAAAGCATCTGAGTGACTGTCTAAAAAGATCCGTGTTGCAAAGAAGATAAGGAACTGCTTAAATGGTTGATTAACCTGTTGAAAATACATCTTTCTAGCACTTTGGAAAGAATACAAAGCAAAGAAATAGGCCTGTAATTTTCCGCGAGTTCTTTACCACCTTTCTTATGAATAGGTATAATCGACGCTTCTTTCCATGATTCAGGTAGCACGCCAGAAGAAAGAGATTTATTGAATAGTTTACATATTGAGGGAACAAGTTTCAATGAAAATTCGTTTCCCAGTACTTCTATTAGAATGATAAATTGAATATCTAACATCAAGGATTTCATTGTCGCTAACATAGTACAATTATGTGATAATAGATTAAAATTAAATTTGTTAGACAATAATATTTACAACAGTTACAGTGCAATGTACTTTGAATTTCAACTTCTTGGTATCATTTCCATTTAGGTAAATTATGTTGAAATGTTTAATAAGCAAAATTTAAAGTTCTTGACAGTAATATTAGCTATTCCATACCCTCCATTTATTTAAGTTGAACTATATTTTGCCATACTCACATACATTACTTATTCTTAATCATCCATACTTGAAATGCAATTGAGTTTAATTTTGAACACTCTGTACCAGGACATGTATTTCCTTTGGCCGAAAAAATAACATGAGGAATGTGGTCAAATTTAAGACTTCGATACAACTATTTCATCAGTTTTTGTTGTTTTCTCTTCTGAATTCCTGAATAATCGTAAGTATGATTATTATTTTTGAGAAAAATTCCACTCTATACAACTTAATTCGGGACTGTGTGATTATTAGAATCTAGCCTTTCAAACAGCAGCCGTTTTGGACGAAACATAAACTTGCAACAGCTTAAGAAACTGATTGTGATGACCCCCCTCGTGATTCAGTTTTAAGCTGCAAAAAGGTTGAATAAACAATCATTATTATCATTATCATTATCATTATCATCATTATTATTATTATTATTATGTAAAATCGAAGCACAACAGAATGCCAACATTTTCAAGCGATCGCCATTTTGTTTGCTTCCCTCTTTCCAAGAGCCCAAATGGCCGTCAGTACAAGATCGAGAAAAATGAATGCACTCCGGCACCTCGTCGTTGTCATTACAGATCCTTTCACAATAAGATACTATAAATACAGTCTTAATAAAAAAAATACTCGCAAAATTGTATTTGAAATTGAGGCAAATGGTGAAAAAGAAAAACACTGGGATTCAAGAAGAAAAACATATGCAGCGTGCCAACACTCATAAAATTCAAAATATTTTCCGTCTTTGAAAAATGCCAAGAGTGACAGTGCAGAATTTAAAAGAATTTCAAAGTGCAAAGTGTTCAAAAACAGGTCATTGGGCTAAGGCCTGTAAATCAGTGAACGTGAATGAAGTGGCACCCTCAGACCTGGATTTCTTTAATGGGGAGGTGATTGACATCGAAACCATTAATAGTGGTACAGTAGGGTCATGGAAAGCTAAAGTAAAGGTTCAGAGAAAAGAAATCTCCTTCAAAATAGACACAGGGGCAGATGTAACAGTGCTGTCACCTGAAATTTATGAGAACCTGCCATCACATCACAAGATGGGGACCTTGAAAACAAAAGTTGTTTTGCAAAGGAGTATTTACAGCCAAAATTGAAACCAATGAGACGGCTGTCGACGAAGAAGTATATGTTCTTCAAGATTTGGAACACCCCTTGCTCAGTAAAACAGCTGCAGAAAAGCTTAAGTTAACCAAACGTGTGGAGGGAATACATAAACAAACCGTAAAAGACAGAGTGATGAATAAATTCCCTGAACTTTTTAAGGGTCTGAGCAAAATGAAAACTGAATATACTATTACCCTTCAAGAAGAGGTCAGACCATTTGCTATCCCAGTACCCAGAAAAGTCCCCATCCCTTTGTATGAAGAAACAAAGCGAGAACTTGAAAGAATGCTAAACAGAGGTGTCATTTCAAACGTAGACTCACCTACAGAATGGTGTGCCCCAATGGTGGTCACATCCAAGGGGAACACAGGAAAGGTCAGGGTGTGTGTTGACTTGACCCAGTTAAACAAGTATGTCCAGAGAAAGAACCACCCCTTACAAGCAGTTGACACCACTATGGTGGCCTACATGTGCCATAGCAAAATCATCAATGTTTACATTACTTTACTTGTATTTACTTGTACGTTATTTATCACAAGTTTATAGTTTCAATTAATCTTATTGTTTTTTATTATTTTTTATTTTACAAGAGTTTTGTTTTATTTGACCATAAGATGGCTTCAATTTTTTTCTTATTTTAAAATAATTCGATAATATGTTCCATTTTGTTTCAGTTTTATTGCAATATAAGTTTTATTTGAGTTTTGCTGCCACCTAAGTTTAATTTTGCCATTCTTAAAGGAAACTGAATCTGAACGTTAATCGAAAACTAAACTGAACTCATGGCCTATGTGGGCCATAGCCCACAATGCTATGCGTGCATCGTATCCTGGCCCAATTCTCAGCGCCCGTGGTCAAGTCAGTGCTTATGTGCAAAATGACGAAAAGAGGAAGAAAGAATGAGGAATTCCACGCCTTTAAGGCAAAAATTGCGAACAAAAGAATGAAGAAAGAAGAACCAAATAAAAATGCTACAGAAATGGATTATATTACAGTGGAACGTCTTTCCACCAATGTAGAGGGCCATTATCAAAAATGTGCTTGCATTGGTGCTTTAATGATAGTGCCCCTTGCTTGCGAACCTACCATTTCTAACATCAAGGCGACGTGCAAGTGCTTCTTCAATGCTGAAGATATGGAATGCGATATCTTGGCAGGTGAAAGGGGCCTATCATGACCGAGACAAGACTGCACGTTTGTTTCATCGAGAGGAGCAAAGAAAGCATGTGCAAAAAACTGGTAATCAATGACAGTGTAGCACAGCCGATGTCAACGAGATATGTTGCTTCTGTTCCACTCAGTGCTATGTTAAAAATGGGCAAGATTATTCAGTTCGTAGGTCATGCCAGAGATCACCAGCAAGGCGGAAATATTTTCTCACTACAACTATGCCAAGTGGTACACCCACCACAAAAAGTACCGTTTGCTTTGAAAGATTGTCTTAAAACAGAGCTCGACAGAATGGAAAACATTGGCGCCATAACAAAAGTTACGGAACTGATAAAATGGATCAACCTCAATTGTAATCACTGAAAAGAAAAATGGAAAAGTTCGTATATATTTGGATCCAAGAGATTTAAACAAGGCAATGAAAAGAGAGCATTATCCAATAAAAACAGTGGAAGAGATTGCTGCGCAATTACACGGCGCAACTAGTTTTAGCACGCTAGATGCGTCGTCAGGTTTTTGCATGTAAAGCTTGACGAACCGAGTTCTAAATTAACTGCTTTCAAGGCCAGAACAGACAATAAAGATCCCAATCTTAGACTTTTGGCCTTACGTAACACGCCAATTGAAGGTACATGTGTATTGACCTGTCACCAGCCCAGATGCTGATGGAAAGGTGAACAAGAACAACACTGCCAATGAGAAGACAACTATTAAAACCAAATTACAATGCGGAGATTATCAGAAATGCCCTTCAAGAAGCAAACCAAACAAAAACTGTACTACTATCGCACCGCAAAACCGCTAGAACCAGTAGAAGAGCAAGAAAACGTAAGAATGCGTGACGAAACCAAAAAAATCTGGTTGCCAGCCAGAATCAAAAAAGTAAATGACCAACTGAGATCATAAACTGTTGAAACCGAGACTGGAGAATACAGAAGAAACACAAAATACCTCTTAAGATGCGAGGAAAGGATGTCAGTAGCGTCACCAGTCCAACCAGAAACCCATACTTCACTGGAGGCTGAGCGAATTCCCCCACTGAAAGTTGATAAACAAGTTACAAGAGCCAGCTCTGGAATTATAACAAAACCTCCAGAACGATATGGATTTTCAACCTGACTTTGTTGTCCTTTTCTATTTGACAAAATGTGATATTGCAAATATGAAATTGAACTAACAAAAGAAAAAAAAACTTTATGAACAGAACTTTATTTTGTTATAATATGATTAACTTTATGAACAGATCTTTATTTATAAAAGAAGGGAGATGCCATGATATTTGACACTATATCTTATCAGGCACGTGATTCCTAATATAATATATAAGTTTAGAAACGTGAATAAAACCATTATGATTGTTCTTGATTGAATACGTAGTCGAGTATTGCTTTTGTTACAGCCAGTATTGCACTAAACCAAGATAAGTGTGTCTTTGATGTAGCAGAAGTGAAGTTCTTGGGCACGTGATTGGTGTGAAAGGAATAGAGCCAGACCCAGAGAAGTTGAAAGCGATTGCAGGTCTATCAGCTCCCACATCAGTCTCTGAAGGGATGATAAAACAGCTAAGTAAATTTGCTGAACACCAGGCAGACAAATCCAAGCCAATAAGAGATCTCCCTATCAAGAACAATGTGTCGATATGGGGAACTGAGCAACAGAGAGCCTTCGACGAAACTAAACAGGGCCTGATTTAAAGCCAAGTCTTGGCCAAGTACGATCCAAACAAGAAGACCAAGATTACTGTTGATGCCTCATCCTTTGCACTTGGCGCAGTGGTACTTCAGTTAGAGGAAGACCAATCCTGGAAACCTGTATCCTTTATTTCAAGAGCACTAACTCCAACAGAAACTCAATACATGCAGATAGAAAAAGAATTGTTCGCAATAACGTGGGCGTGCGAGAGATCCAGTGATTACATTGTTGGCAAGGCCATACATATAGAAACTGATCACAAACCACTTGTTCCTATACTCACAACACACACACTTGATCAGCTCACACCAGCAGCGACTCAGAATGCAGTTAATGTGCTTCACATTTTAGGATGTAAAGCATGTCCCTGGCAAGCAGTTAAACATTGCCAATGCGCTATCCAGAATTCAACCCAAGAAACAAAATCCTTCTATTCGAACCCTAACACCACAATAAAAAAATATTGTAATGTTAGGTACATTTAACAACAATTTTTTAGTAATCATTATATAAGTATAATATTAAATTATACAAAATTCTAAGCACTTTCACCTTCTAATATCACGTATCCTACGGTTCTGGGCATCAAGTGAAGGTTAGTGTAAAGAGGGGATGTATTATTCAATGCTCATTTGTTGTGGTGACATAATAGTGCTCAAAAATATAGTGAATTCAATTTCAGGATTCTTTCATTTGCTTTTTTGCTATGTTTTAGTATTACATTCAGGAATAAAGTACCATTATGCTGAGCGTGGTACCTAACTTAAGGCAAAATGGAGAATCGTGTGAGTTATGTTGTAGGGTTCAAAATTCCCTGGCGCTACGGCGCTATTTGCGCCAAGTTCAGCCTCACTTGCACCAAGTGGAAGAGAAAATGCTGACAGTGGGGGCTAAAAATCACCCCAGCTCAAAAAACAAAAGTATTATTGAATTTTCCAAATTCTTCAATCTTGTTTTTAATTTGCTTTGATCATGACCAACAAGATGGAACAGAAATGAGAGTGAGAACATGAACTACGGAGAGAAACATTTGCAACGAGAATACTGAAACTCCTGTATTTCAAGAACCTTAGATGCTGCCAATATAAAGTACCTAGATATTTTTGAGTGTAAATTGGTCACAAATATCACAGGCACAAACACAGTTTGCTGTCACTTCCTCTTGATTTACATGCCACTTCACATTCAAATTTCGAAAATCGCTTCACCTCATGGAGCTCAGTTGCTTGAATGAACAATGCACTTTACTTAATGAAAAAACATAATAATGTCAAGGACAATTACAAAAAAGCTGTCGCTACTTGATTGTGCCGTAACATGTTCAAAGACATCCACACCCTCTGACAGAACTGAGATTGGCAGCACGGAATTTGGTGTCACAAACATCTGAAGTTAGCAGTACAACAACAAATTGCGAACCAATTCAAAAAGCGAAAAACTCGCAAAACAGAATAGAAGAAAGGTTATCGTTGGTTGTTATTTGATGTTGACAATAAGGAAGAAAATATGATTGCCATGATACGGTGCGACTGTTGTGCCAAAAGGGCTGAATTAGCAAGACTTCTAACACAGAAAGTTTCATTAGTGGAATTGCTAATGTAAAGACAAATGTTAAAAGACACAAAGGCACTGCGCCACTAAATTTCACAGTTATCATGTCTTTATTTCTTTGTTTTATCCAGAAATTTGTTCACGGTTTTATCTATTTAAAGATGTACAAATGTTCTTTATTGGTACTTGCTTTTGTTGTTGACCTGGCACTCATTTAGTGCACTTTGACTTTTGTTCAATTGTGAAACTCGAAGAAAATCATCACTTATTATAATTAATGGTCATTGTTGCAGACTGCTTCTATGGTGTTTGAATCAGTAATGATGTCAACCAATACTGAGATAAAGTTTGCAAAAATATACATTGATGGAATTGCTCCAGGAATGTAGTAAATAGCCCCAGATAACTGCTTTTTCAAGGTGAATAGGGCTAAATTTTGCCTTGGTAGTTGAAAATAAATTTCGAACCACAAACTAGAAACAAATATACACAAAATGTAAAAAGAAAAACAAATACAGAGCATTATGCAGACAGTGTTTATAGCAGAAAAGTAGCAGAAGGAAACATATTGGCTTTTACAAAATCAATTTAAATAATTTAAATTCCAACTCATTTTAAATTAATGGTTTCCAGTGAAGTTTTCTCTTAGTCTGGCTTTGAATGTCTTTACGGAGAGAGTTTTTAAATCTGCATCATGCAAGTTCCATACTTTTGCACCAAAAAACTTTATGCTAAAAATGCCATAATCTAGTCCTTCTTTTGGGAGTGGATAGGTCTTTTTATAAGAGACTCTTGTATAATAGTTGTGTATTTACTCTTCTTTGCAATCATTTCCTTGATTTCATTTAAAGTCAACATAATATAAAATCAACTATTTCGATAAAGAAGCATCATTACTCAGTGACGCAGGGATGGTAAATGATTACAATAAACATTAATTACATTCTCTTAGAAATATTTTTGGTCTCTCCAGGAATGGTCAAAATGTTTTTATCCTCTTCCGACTCCTACACTGTACTCACAAAACAATACTTTTTCCTCCTGCTTTCAACAGATCATTTAGGGTTTGAATTAGAATTTTAAAATGACTAGCACAAAAGTCAGATTGTAACAACATAATGTTTCAAAATATTTCTGAATTAAACCAAAATATTACATGAATTTGTTTTCTTTCAGAATCGTTTACTAAAATATTTAGTACACTTCCAAAATGTATTTGGAGTAATTTTTCTATTATATCTATTACACTGTCAGCTGGAAATAGTAATTTGTATCCCACTAATAACTACCAAAATTTTCAAAATGATAAAACATATTTATTTACCGTAAATCCCGGTGTATAAGCCGACTCAGTGTATAAGCCGACCTTTGTTTTCAAGCCCAAAAAACTGGGTTTTAAGTAATACCCTTTGTATAAGCCGACCCCCTTTTTCGAAGATTTTAAAACGAAATTCATGACCAAAACATTATGTTTTCTTATATGTCTGCATGAAAAACTGAACTTGAAATTTCAAAAATTTTCCACGCAAAAGCAAAGTAATGTAAATTTCAGTGCGTTTGTTACTTTTAAAAGTCTAGAAAAAAAAAACTTTCTTCAAAGCACGTGCAATGCAGAAGCGCCGGGAAAAATGTCCGATCCACCAATCAGAAAACCTGATTCTCACGCCATACTGTCTGTGTTCATTGAGCCGTGAAGTAAACAGGTGAGATCACGTACACACGCAGACATTTGCCGTTTTCACACTAAAGACGGAAACCCGTCTGAGACGAGTTTTCCGTCTGTGACGAGTTTCCCGTCCAACTGTGAAATCGGGACGGGACGAGCGTTTGACAGAAAACTCGTTCAAAATTACCCGTCGTTTTAGTCGTCGTTATAGACGAGAAAGCTGCCCGACTGGACGGGAAACTCGTTGAAATCCGTCACGATTTCGTATTAGATGGGTTTCTGAAGACGGGTTTTCCCACCAGAGGCTACTTCTCACTTCGTTTGGACGCTTTCGGTTTCTTTGTTTTAGTAATAAAGAAGCAGCTGGAAGTGATGGCGTGGCCAGCGAAGTTTGTTTTTCTAGAAGAATAAGCTTTGATGCCAAACTATTCTTCACTTGAAATAGGTTTATAGTCAACTTTCATTTGCGTGATCCCCGCAAGAACGAGCTAGTTGACATCTTTAAAACAGGCGCTTTATCCTTTGCTCAGTAACCACGCATAACTTGAACCAGGCCTTTCTGTAATATAACTAGACATTTACGCGTCCAAATCTGAACTGTTGACGTGACCGCCAAACGAATTTTTCATCGCGAATTCACATTAAACAAGGAGCTCGTCTGACGAAAGACCCGTCTTGACGAGTTTTTCGTCTTCTAGTGTGAAAACGGCTAATGTTAGGTAATTTAAGTGGTTGTTTTCAATAGTTGTTCATAGTAGAAACGTCAATACAGGCGGACATGAAATTAGGAAAAGGTCTCAGCAAAAGGAGATGAGATTTTTATCGTTCTGGCTCAAAACTTATTGTTATATACGATCTGTCACCTAACACTTTTTAGTATATAAATCCAACAAGTGAATAGTCATTTTTGAGGTCTCTGATTGGTCAATAAAAAGTGAATTTTCACCGCTAATTTTCTTTTTAGCATTCACGCTTAAAGAAGGATAAAATGGCGACCTGTTTCGCTATCGTTTCCGATAAACGGTTGAATTTATAAATGAAACTACCACCACAGAAAATACAAAGAAAGCCACCAAGTTTTCTTGAGTCTGCTTTTAGTGAAAATAGCTTATTTTTTGTTAGTTTAATTATTCTACTCTACAGTTTTACAAAATAAGTGTTTTCTGAGTCCGCCAAGTTACCGGCAAGTTGATAAGTTTTAATTCACGCAAACTTTCACAAAAAATAAAAATATTGCAGAAGCAATTCGTTAGATACAATGTTTACCTTACAATTTTTGATTTCAGTATGTTTCCAACAACAAAAATAATTTGTCTCATCAATGCGTGAAACCAAATAGAACAAAATGGGCTCTTGTTTTACAACAGTTACAGAAGATCGAAAAAACCTGAAAAATTAATATAAATAATATCAGCAAAAAACGTACAAAATTAAAGCGATTAATTGTTTTTTTGAAAAATGTGTCTTTCATGAATGCATTATAGGCCAAGCAGGATTTGAAGTGCAGCTTTTCGAAACCAAACAGATATTTGTCAAAGTTTTATGTTACCGTGAACGATCACATGGGTGTGTTACAAGTGCATGTTCTTAACTAACCAAATAAAGCTTGGTTTTCACGAGCGACGTAAATGACGGAAACATAAACGGAAGAGCCCTTATGCCAGTTATGTCTTCGTGAAAACGAACCGCACGCAAGCATAACGACGAAAGACCAAACGTAAGAATGAAACACTTCTTCTTCCTTTGCTGTTCCGTTCCTCGTGAAAACAAAACACAGCATAGACGCAAGGAATTTCTAACAGCTTTTTATCCTTAGACAATAAATTCAAAATAGATATTTTTTAATTTTCATGACATAGAAGCAAATTGATTCCAGTAAAAAGTAGCTGTCAAGTATTGTTATGCTCCTCGTGTTTATAAACACGGAAAAACCCTTCTCAGAATCTATAAAGGTTAAAATAAATCGAATCCCCAGAATAAAGTGACAGTGATAGATGTTTCACTTAATAAAAAGTATCTCTTTAATTCAACAATAGCTTCTTCAAACAATATTTGAGTAACATTATTAAACAATGGCGAAACTTCACAGTTGTAATTCTCTTTTCATTAATTACATAATTACCTGACGTAATATTCGCAATCGGGCAAATGCAATTCTTTCGCGAGGTTGAAAACGTCCCTCTAGTTGAATATTTCTCAGACCCAAAAGGATTTTTTTTTCGTTTCTAAAAAACCAACGAACGGTTTCGCCTTCTCCAAAGGATGAATTTAGAATCATCAGCCAAATAATTGCAATAATAATGGTAGCCATCTTGCAATTAGCAGTCGGACCTGAGTTTGGGTCGATCCTGGAACAAGTTCTTTGATTGGCTAAAGATAAAATGCTGTCAGAAGATTCCTTGCGTCTGTGTTGCGATTTGTTTTCACGAAGAACGGAAACAACGGAGACGGAAAAAAAAGAAAACCTTCCGTTCCTTCCGTCCCCGCTTCCGTCGCGCTTATGCTCGCCTTAACCTGTTTTTACCGTGACATAAGAAATCTTATTAATATGCTCCGCTTATGCTTCCGTCGTTTACGTCGCTCGTGAAAACCAAGCTTAAGCGGACATCGGATTCAGCTGGAATTTTTAATTTCCTCTGTTTTTTTTCCCTATTATTAAATCCGAAATGAATTACTTTTAATTAAAGTGCTATTCACTTGTTTGATTAATACTAAAATAATTGTTCCCCTCAGGAGACCAACAGTAGATATTTATCTAGCCGCTTAACGTCGTCACCTCCATTTTGGGGTATCAATATTAATTATTAACCCGCGAAAAAATCACCACCCTTTCGCGAAAACCGCCACTGTCTTGGTTAAGCAGACTGAGAAGTGTATGGGGACTATAAAGGCATGAGCTTCGAAAACACTGACGTCATACGCAGAATCTCGAACCAAATTTTACAATGCTGTATGTTGCAACAGTGTCGAAGTAGGGTCGGTATTGGATTTTTAGGCGTGAAACACTCTCGCATAGGGACCAGTTTCTTGTACCAGATTCGGAAATTTGACCAACGTTATGACGTACGTATACTTGCATCTGCAGATTACAGACTAAAATCGTCTTAGAATAGACAGCATTAGCGTACAAGACATTGATATTAAATGAAATTAAACATATTGTTTGTTTTACTGCTTACTATATATCCACATGACGCAGTGACACGCACAATCAGTCAGAATAAGCGCAGCTGTGCGTGCGTGTAGATGGAAACACAGCAAGACTTAGGGCCTGTTTACATGATTGGGGGTGCCCCTAGGTAGTAGGGTTACCCTGGGTAGTAGAGTTTCCCTTTCCTTTTGTATTACATAGTTTGTTCTAC
>JAODFW021144044.1:0-15988 GCA_027575235.2 Palythoa mutuki | reverse complement strand
AGCTTTGGCTGGAGCCACCGGAGCTATTAGTGGTCTGGCTTCTAAAAGAGTACAAGGTAAAGGTTGGAGAAAACCAGGAAGACCAAAGAATAATAAAGGATCCGGCCTTCTTCTCGGCAAAAACAGTCCCTTTAGAAACGTCCCACTTTTGAATATTCTATTGTAAACATTTTCTTATTCTTAATATTGTATTGCAATCATACAATAAACATTGTATATAATATTGTCTAACGATATTATATACAAAATGACATACTTTGAAACATCGATAAATCTTTCTCAATCTCAAAAACAGAAAATAGCAACAGCTGTTAAGCAAAGGTCAAGTGTAACGATTCGTCTTTCTAATAATGATCTACCAGGAAGTAATAAATTACGATTAACAAAACAACATATTAATAAGATCAAAAGTGCTAATTCAAAAGGTGTAGGAATTGATCTTAAGCTGTCTAAAACCCAATTATCAAAACAGGGAGGCTTCCTATCAGCTCTTCTAGGCACCCTCGAAAGCACTCTATTACCATCTTTACTCGGTGGTATTATGGGGAAAGGGGTTATTCTCCCCGGGACACGGCTCGTACCTAGATCAAGACCCAGACCATCAAGACAAACAAGACCTGTATTAGGACGAGGTAAAAAAAAAAGACAGGAAAGGGATTAGTACTACCAGGGACGATCTTAAGAAGGCCACCACCATTCGTAGGGACATGGGAAAGATATTAAAACCATTGAGCAACATAGATATTGATTCTATCATGAAGAAATACAAAGTATTGAACTATCGAGGTACATATTCTAAGGATATGCTACCAAAACGGATTAACAATAGTGAATCTATGATAGTGAATCTACAAGATTATTTTCAAGGTGGTGGCACACATTGGGTCGCTATTTATAATGGCAATCACAGTAAAAACATAGAGTATATCGATTCATTTGGATTACAACCACCAGCGGAGTGTATTAGCTATATGAAGACAAGTAATAAACAAATTGATTATAACTCATCACAGATTCAGGACATTAATAGTATTATGTGTGGCTATTATGCATGTTATTACATAATTGAAAGATATAGAGACAGACAACCAATTGATATATTATTAGACTTCAATCAAAGACCAACACAGTGCAATGAGATGTTCATTCGTGATTTTGCGAGAGAAATTGTCTAACGATATTATATACGAAAATGACTCTAATTTATTGCCTACGCCAGAAAAAGTTCACTGAAACTAAAAATGAGCATATTGAAAAAAGTAAAAATAATAAGCTAAGGATAGTTGGTAATTGTTCAGAATGTGGTGCAAAAAAGTATAAATTCATAAAGGATACTAAACAAGGTGGTTATATTGGTGATGCTCTATTTGAAGCTGGGGCAAAGATGCTTGGTAATGTTGCAAAAAAGAGTGCTAGTAATCTTTTGAAGAGTAATAAGACTAAGAACCTAGTCTCTGGATTTGTTAAGAATAAAGCAAATTCATTAATTGATAAAGGTGTTTCAGATACATTAATGAATTTATCTAAACTTGTTGGCTCTGGTGTTGATATCCATAAACAGATTCTCAAAGTAGCACCCAAAAAAGGGTTTGTTATGCCCGGTCATAATTATACCGGACCTGGAAATCCACTAGAGAAGCAGTTGAAACATGATGATAAAGGGAACATTTTAGAAATATATCAGAAACCAACTGGTAGAACAGATGCTGTTAGTATGCAACATGATGTAGATTACACAATTTGCAGCAAGAAGCCAAAAGATAGTCAGGTTAAATGTAAGAATGACGCTGATCGAAAGATGGTCAACTCTCTCGATGCTATCCCATGGAAGGAGCGCCAATGGGGTCATGCTTTAGCAAGAAATGCTATTTCAGCAAAGGCTAAATTAGGGATGGGCGTAAAAAACTCAAAAAACAGAAGGAGACGTTGAGTGATGATTGGGCTCAACGTCTGGGAGATGAATTGCATAAACCAATCAAACGTAACTTTCGTAAAAGACGTGTTATTGTCAATCATATTGATGAGATATGGTGTTCTGACCTCGTTGAAATGCAACAGTTTAGCAAATGGAATAAGGGTTTTAGATATCTACTTATGGTACTCGATGTGTTTAGTAAATATGGATGGATTGTTCCTTTAAAAAATAAAACAGGTGAATCCGTTTCTGAGGCATTTAAATCAATATTTAAGGAAGGTCGAAAACCACAGTATTTATGGGTTGATAAAGGTAAAGAATTTTATAATAAGCATGTGAAAGACCTATTAGAGAAGCATAATATACTGATGTATTCCACTGAAAATGAAGAAAAGAGTAGTGTTTGCGAACGTTGGAATAGAACAATAAAAACCAAAATGTGGAAGCAGTTCACTATCCAAGGCAATACACAGTATCTAGACATACTACCTAAGATTTTGAAGCAGTATAACAACACCAAGCACTCGAGCATTAAAATGACACCCATAGAAGCTTCAAAGAAAAAGAATGAAGGATTAGTATATTTCAATCTATACGGTGATGTGGAAGTCTCAAAACAAAAACCTAAATTCAAAATAGGTGATAAGGTTAGAATAAGTAAGTATAAACGAAAAGTGTTCGATAAGGGTTATACACCAAATTGGACTGAAGAAGTTTTTACAGTCGATAAGATACAAAAAACTAATCCTATAACTTACAAATTAAAAGATCTCAACGATGAAGACATACAAGGGAGTTTTTATGAGCCTGAACTGTTAAAAACCAAACAGGATATTTTCCGTATTGATAAAGTCATTCGGAGGAATTATAAGAAGAAACTAGCTTTGGTGAAGTGGAAGGGATATAGTGATAATTTTAACAGTTGGATACCAATGAAGGATTTAAACGCGCTGTAAATGATATAAGAATATAATACATAGTTATATTATAGAATGAGCGATCTTAAACAATTGAGCACATCTGAAAAAAGAGAATCAAACAATATGGATAAGGCGTATCATACTATGAATAATTACTATAAATTAAAAATTAGAAAGATGCTTTCTACAGAAATTGATAAACTTTTGGATAGACTAAGCAAGACTGAGTATAAATCATATGGATACCAACCTGCCCATACAAAAAGTATAGCATATACTTTTTTTGGATGTAAAAAGGAGTTAACACTTTTAATAAATGAAATAGATTGGTGTATTACTTATGAATTATTTATTGATGGTAAACAAATAATGAAAAGTAATGAACGATGTTGTGTTGAGACGTTGATATTTACAACTTTGTGTAATAGCTAAATAATAACACATTATAAACTGATATAAGAAAATGATATCTTCAATTATAATATAGAATGATAGTTGAAGATATTATTCTGGGTCAAATTCTTGTTAAATTACAAGGAAATTATTATAATACTAGGTCACACAGATTACCATATTATAGTGTTTTCAAGATTAGTAAAATAACAAACAAATTCTCGATTTTGGTTGAGATAACCGATAACAATAAAGTAACTAAGGTTGGTCATCGTACTTTATTGTTAGAATATCAATTATATGATGTTGTTAATAACAAATTTATTGAAGAAGCCCGTATTCGTTCAAAACTATTAACAGATATGTTAACTGGGGTGAATTTTGAAGAATTGCTGATTCCAAATATTAATAATATGACGATTGATAAAACCATTATCGAGCGTATTCGACCAAGAGAAGAAACTATTATCAATGGTGTTTGTAATGTTACTTATATCAAACCATTAGAAGAATTTTATTTCTATAAGATCAAAGGTCTGTATAATGATTGGGATGTATGTTATTTAACACCATTATTCCAATCAAATGAGAATTCTGAGACCTCAGAATTAATAACCAATTTGACTGGTCATCATGAAACAAAAGAACATTTACACGAGTATCGAATTATTATCTAACATATATATGAGGAGGAGGTTGGTTGGTTACCACAGTTTTATACTGTCTATTGTTATCAAATTGATAACCAAAAATATAATTATTTCTGGTTATTGCAATGTTTTTTATGAGCATATTTGTAATTATTCTTAAAAGTCTTGTTACAATTAACACATGTGTATTTTTTGTTTAGCCATTTTTTCATAGATTCTAATTGGTGTTTCTTCTTATCCTCGTTTGATAATCTTTTTGGATGTATGTTTGCAGATTTCTTATAATTGTGGGGTAAGTCTTCTGGTTTGATATATTCGAACTTGTATTTATGTCCATCTACCTTTGATATCCCTGATCTGGCACGATTAAGACCCTCGCAAATCATTTTAACAAGCCCGGGATTGATACCTAGGTATTGGTTAACGGCATACAAACTATTATAATATGTTTCTTCATTTGTATTGCAATTAATGGCTCTCACACATCTCTTATTTATATGATTAGTTTTAGCAAATTCATAATCACGATCTTTTGCTGTTTTTTTACAATTCTCTTGTTGTGTCATAAGTTGTAAATTACATAGACGATTGTCTTCCTTGTTCTTATTGATATGGTCTATCACTTTATCCTTTGGTATCAAACCGTAATAACATTCGTATATAAAACGGTGTACATAATACGTTTTAATACCTAATTGGCCATGTTTTCTCACCGAACACATTAAATAACCATTCTGTTGCTTATTACCTTGTAGGGGTATTTGTTTAATAATATTAATGAAATTTCCATTTTTAGAACCAGCATATAGGTTATAAATTGCATGTACATTATAAACGCACGAATCGATTGTAATTGTTACCATTATAATATAGATTACATAATTTCTTTTTATATCATTAAGCGAAATATTTATTTATATAAGGTTTAAAGAGAAAATACTTTAGTTATATTATAATGGAAATTAAAAAAATTATCTCAACTAATAGTATGAACAAACAAGCACTAAACCAGCTTAGCAAATCAGAACTAATTGATTTATTATTACAACAACCTATACCAACATATAAACCAAGAAAACCAATCCCAACACCTCGTAAGAGCGTCAAACAGATGATTCAAGACTATGAAGAGAATATAATTCTTCCACCATTAGAATTTAGGGATGATTACAAACCAATACCCAAACCAAGAACCAAAAATATTTTCAACTTCGATGATGATATATTTCAAAAGGAAAACGCAAGTCTAAAAAATTTCAAAATTATTAACACACGCAATGGTCAAAATAAAAAATTCAATTCTTTTACAAACGAATACCAAATAAAAATTTTAAAGCAGTTAGAAGATGATAAAGAGATTTATAAAATTTTTCATGATCTAATTAAAAAAGTCAAAATTAATAGAAAATTAAATGATAATGATAGAATTAGAATCGTAATTCAAAATGAAGAGTTACCAAATGCTATATCAACGAAATTTAATAAAGTCAATGATTTCAAGTTAGATAATATTGATGAATTAATAAATATTCTAGAGTACAAAAACATTCCATTGGAAGCTTGTAAAATTATATTACAAAGTGTAAAAATACCAAATGGTGGTGGTCGATTATATTTGTCAAAAGATACAGCAACAAGAAAAAATTGTATTATTACAATAAAAAACAATGATACTATTTGCTTAGCAAGATCTATTGTTACCGCATACGCCAACTTAAAAACCGAATGTTGGACGAAAACACAACTTCAAGATGGGTTTAACAAATCAAGAAAGTTACAGAAAGACCAAGCATTAAAATTACATGAAGATACAAATGTTGAAATAAACGAGTATGGAAATGACTTGAGTGATGTAAATAAATTTGCCAATTATCTGAATATAGAAATTAACATAATAGATTCTGAGCAATTCAACGAAATAATTTATACTGCCAATAAAGGGTGCGATGATAAGATTTATTTATACAAAACCAGAAATCATTTTGATGTTATTAAATCGATGACAGCTTTTTATAATGTGCCTTATTATTGTCACGAATGTAAAAAAACTTACACAAGAAGAGATAATCACAAATGTCAATCAAAATGCTTATCTTGTTTTACAGTTAGTAAAGACAAAAAGTGTTCAGGTAACGAAATAAAGTGCGACGCATGTCATAGAACTTTCTATGGAAAGACATGTTTTAAAAATCATCTTAAAAACAGATCAAAGAGCAAAAACAAAATAGATAGCGTTTGTGACTCAGTTAAAAAATGCTTGAAATGTGAACGAATAATCACAGGTAAATACGTAAGCATTCACAAATGCGGATATAAAGAATGTACAAATTGTGGGAAATATGTTAATAAAGACCATAAATGTTATTTGAAAAAAATAAAAGTGAAAGGTGGTTACTGTTCAGTTAACAAATTTAATCCATGTAAAAATAACAAATCAATGAAAAAGAGAGAATGGTGTTTTGCTTGTAGATCATACACAGAAAAATATCTTTTTTACGATTTCGAATGTAATCAAAATACTGGAACCCATGAAGTAAACTTAGCAATCATACAAGATTATAATGGTAACGAATACGTCTTTAGTTCCATCGATGAGTTTTGTAAGAATATGATAAGTGATAAATTTAAAGGATATACTTGTATTGCTCACAACAGTAAAGGATATGATGCTCATTTTATTTTAAAATGGTTAGTAGATCAAGGTATGAAACCATATTGTATATACAACGGAGCAAAAATCATGTTTATGGAAATACCAAAATTAAAAATTCGATTTATAGACAGCTTAAATTTTCTTCAGATGCCTTTAAAAGCATTCCCAAAAACATTTGGCTTGGATGAACTTAAAAAGGGATATTTCCCTCATTACTTTAACAAAGCTTGTAACAAAAACTATGTTGGAAATATACCATCTAAAAAACATTATGGATACAACCAAATGAAATCTGGCGAGCGAGAGGCATTTTTGAAATGGTACGAAGACCGTGTAAATAATAACTACGTTTTTGATTTTCAGAAAGAGATAATTGAATACTGCAGATCAGACGTAGACATACTCAGAAGATCAATGTTGAAATTCAGAGAAGACTTCATAAAACTGGAAAATATCGATCCATTAAAGTACATAACAATAGCAAGTGTCTGTATGTCAATTTATCGTGCAAATTATATGCCTAAGAAAACAATTGCCGTAGTTCCTGAATATGTCAAAACAGACAACTTCAGTAAAACATCTATTATGTGGCTCGATTACACGGCCTCTAAGAATAATATTCACATTCAACATGCTCTAAACGGTGGTGAGAAGGAATTGAACATAAATAACAAAACGTATAAGGTAGACGGTTTCTGTGATAATACTGTATATGAATACTATGGTTGTTTTTGGCACGGTTGTCCATCATGTTATCGATCAAACATTATAAACAATAAAAATCAAAACGACATGGGGACATTAAATAAGAATACTATTGAAAAATGCGAAATTATAAAGGCTGCTGGATATAATCATGTTTCAATATACGAATGTCAACTTAAAAAAAATAAAGACTTTCAAAAATTCATAAAATCATATGAAAAAGAAATAGTTGAACCGCTGAATCCAAGAGATGCTTTTTATGGTGGACGAACGAACGCAACCAAACTTTTGTACAATTTTAAAGATAATGAATGTGGTCGATATGTTGATTTCTGCTCGCTATATCCAACTGTACAATTTTATAAAAAATATCCTATATGTCACCCTAAAAAAATATTCAATCCTGAAAAATATGATAAAACTTGGTATGGTTTAATTAAATGCAAAATTTTGCCTCCTAAAATGTTATACCATCCTGTATTACCTCAACGAATAAAAGTAGATAGCTATGAAAAACTGATATTCACATTATGTGAAACATGTGCTAAAACAAGAAACCAAAATAAATGCGAACACAATGACACGGAGCGTAGTTTCATAGGTACATGGACAACAGACGAAGTAAGCAAAGCGATTTCTAAAGGTTATAAAATACTAAATGTATACGAAGTATGGCACTTTGATAAAACGAGTGAAGATTTATTCAAAGGTTATATTCAAAGGTTTATGAAGATTAAATTAGAATCAAGTAAGTATAAATTTCAAACAAATGATATCGAAAATATTTTCAAAACTAAAATAAAAAAGAGTCTTGATATTGATATTGACAAATTCGAATACAATGCTGGGTTGAGAAGTATAGCTAAACTATGTCTGAATAGTCTTTGGGGGAAATTTGGCCAACGAACAAACATGAATCAATCAAAATATGTCACAGAACCAACCGAGTTTTATAAGATATTGTTAGATGATACCGTGTCAAATTTAAATATTCAATTCGTTAACGACGATATGGTTCAAATGACATACAATTTCAAAGATCACTTTATTGACAATTCAAATAACACTAATATCTATATAGCATGCTTTACCACTAGTCACGCAAGATTAATGCTATACGATAAAATTGACTACTTACAAGAGAAAGTATTGTACTTTGATACTGACTCAGTAATATATATAGACGATGGAACTAAAAATATCAAAACAGGTGATATGTTAGGTGAAATGACAGATGAATTAGCTGGGGATGTCATCACTCAATACGTATCAACAGGTCCTAAATCTTATAGTTTTAAATATGGCGATAATCAACAAAAATCAGCTATTAAAGGTTTTACTTTGAACCATGAAAATAACAATCTTTTAAATCACGATAGTTTAAGTAAAATTGTTAAGAAACAAATAAGAGAAATAACAATCGTAAACGAAAACAAAATCACACGAAAGAATAAAAGTATAGTTAACGAATATAACGAAAAAACTTTCAAACTAGGTTATGATAAAAGAGTTATTAAATCACTCAACAAAGACTGTATCGAGACATTGCCTTACGGGTATTAAATCAATATCGTGACGTCACGGCACAGCTGTGTTGTTCTACATACAAGTACCGTATCCACACAATAGACTAAGTTCAGACTTGCCCATGACGTCATAAACTTTTCTAAGAATTATAGACTTTCTGTTTTCCGAGAATGTCACGCAATGGAATAATTAAATACACTCATCAAATTAATAATAGTATAGTTTCTCTTAATTGTGAAAAATATATATATTGCCACAGAATTGAAAAATATATAGTTTCTGTTTTTTGGTTCCAGCAGATGGTTAGTAGTTATGTACTACGTTCTACAAGGCAATTGCCTTGTAGTGTAGTACATTACTACTCACTTTTGTTTTAGACAATTTACACACACAAATGTAAAACCATTCCCGAGCTAAAATGTTTCCCATATTTTACTGAATATGCAGGTTTTTGTTTCGCCCCAATTATTAACTTGTTGAGGGAAGACAGCAAATCACGACTGCCTCGGGATGAAATATGAATTATATTTATATATTTAATATTACGCTCCAGGATTCTTGGACCAGTATTACGGCTTAAAAGCATTCTCTGCCAGTATTATACGGCTCAGACAGTTAACGAGTCTTCTTCTTGAAGAACAATCAATACACTTTATTTGCCCTCTCCCTACAAAGCCATGGCAGTTAATGTATGGCAAGAATTACCAGACGAACTGAAACGTCTCATTATAAATTTACTCAAAAAGTTGAATGGTACTTGATTAAAAAAGAACTTTTATAACTAGAACAATTTCTCGCTATCCGTTCTATGAGTAAACAAATTTTAAGTCTCCTTATATGTCGACTAAAAAGAATTGCAACATAAAATGACTAATGTCTAATTAGAAAACTGCAAAGTTAACTTAGACACTAGACATTTCCTCAGTGATTTACACTTTGTTTAGAATGAGTATGTATAAATCTCATTTTTTCAAATTATGTACAAGCTAAATGTAGATTTATTAATATTTTTTATAAATGAAACTGTGAAATGGGAAATAAAAGTTTTGTCTTGTCTTGTCATAGCAAGATGGACATAGCTCTAACTGTTCCCTACTTCTGTTTGCTCTATTCGCTAACTAAAAAAACTATATTTTTTATACATTTTTTCCAGTCTGTTTTAAGATATATTACGAATAATTTCCTCATCGTATCGGATTCTAATCATTATAGCTGACTAGACAGGCTTAATGCACTTTTTCTACACAGATTTATGATAATCAAGAGTTCATAATATCGAAAACTATGATCATAAACCTAAAGACTATTGCGCTACTTAAAATAATTACTCAAACTCTGCGTTCAGTTATCTATCTCAATTCTTAAAATCATTCTACATCATTTCCTAGCTTAGTGAACAAGTAAGCAGCAATTTTATTTGAAATGCATTAAGGTAAAATACATAAATCAGTGTTTGTGATTATTCAGCAAAAAGTCACGGCTGTTCGACTGAACTAAGACTATTGACACTCTTTTTTTATACTGAGAACGTCTAATTTTTGGACCGAGGCTAAATGTTTTTAAATATTTTTGGGGTTTTAGCCTGAAATGTTCTTAAAAATGTTCTTAATATAATCATATGTATAGTGATGTACAGTACACGCTTTTTCTATAAGTTTTGTTAAGCACAATTATGATTTTTTTTTTTATGTTTGGTTTGCGAAACAAAATTTAGTCACTGGCTGCTGTTCAGACGCTGTAATAGTAGATAGCGTCATGCAGTAAAAGAGAAAACAACGAGTCCTGCAAATTGTTCTTGTAAAGTGTACGTGTGGAGTTGCAAACAATGTTGCACTATCGATTATTTGTTAATTCCATGATTTTGTACCTAAATCTAACCAAATAAAGTTCTCAGCCATTCCTCAGCTTCGGGTTCAGTTGTTCTCAACACGTTCCTAAATATTAAATATTAATTTTGACCGAATTTCAGGCTGACGTTCTCATAAAAATGGTAAATCTACCTAGTTTCCTCTGTTTCTTTGCGACAAGACTATTAAATTCAAAAAGGTTCTCAAAACTCTATCTAAAACTTAGTCTGAAAATTAATAACAGAAGTAATTTTGTTTTTCAAGAGGTCAAGGAGAACGTAAAAGTTCACACAATTAATTTATAGATAACGTATTTTATAAACTAAATTAGGTTATTTGTTTATGGGTGTCGTAATATTATATTAGCAAACACTTCCGGGTGTATATGGATGAGTCGCTCAATTATATTGCTCCCGATAGTGCCCACAAAGTTGATGAGGAAATATTAATGCTTGCAACGAATTGAGTGTTAAACGTTTTTATTTATCTCCATGTATGTATCACTTAACGGATCACATTACTTTCGCCACTACTGCATGTCGTTTTTGTTATCGTCTTCTATACCCTGATATTGTTATTGTTATCGGTAGTGTTTCTTTACTATTGTTTTTGTTATTTTAGAAATCCCGATAATTAAATGAGTAAGATAAACTGTAATACGTAGAGGATGTTATATGGAACACAGTGACGCCAAATCTTTGATTTTGAATTTAGTTCATTTTCAACTGGTAATTAAGAGCAAAGCGTTGTATTTTCAATGAGCAACTAAATTCGCAAACACAGGCAAAATATATAATTATTATATTAAATATAAAACTGAAGCAGTGTTTCTAGTATTTATTTTGTAAACATGTATTCAATACTTACTGTGGGAACGGCATCAAACAAAACAACAACAAACTTTCTAATAAGCGACTTTTTAAGACCTATTTTTTGCTCTGAGCTCTTGGGTTTTTTTTCATGATGTTTCAACAACGATTCTTCTCTTTTTATTTTTCATTTCTTGGTTTCTGAAGGAAGAAAATGAATCCGCAAGTGATATACATATATACTCCAATATTTTCAGTTCCAACGTAATAAATCTGAGTAAATTATCAATTTCGTCAATTTTGTGCTACCAGAGGCACCACGCTGGTTTTTACCGATGGAGTGTGATTTTGATCTGTTTCTTTTTTATTAAAAAAAATGTAGATTTCTGGTTAACACTGTTTTGTAATTTGTGTGAAAATAATCAAAATCACACGGCCTACTTAATTGTCAGTAACGTTTTTTAAATTCGCTCATAATGTCAGTTAAGTAGATTTTTAAGTGTTTGTAAAGAATTGGAAGATGTTTGGCATTTATTGTTTTAAAAATCCAATGGCAATGACGCAGAAGCGAAATTCCATCAGTCGTTTGACAACCGCAATTTCGTAGCTTTGTTGGCTTGTTTTTTTACTAAAATAACAAAATGCCAAAAAAATCAATAGTTTAGAAATCAGGGTGTTTCCCCACAATTACAAATTACGCTTGTTTCCAATTCTGGAACATTTCTTGCAGAAGACTCTCAGCTAATTACCTGTGTACCACGGTATATAAACCATGCAAACAGCGTCCTGCTAAGTAAAATATAGCAACACATACCTGACTGAGCTGTCGAACTCAATTGAATTACACTTGTGATATATATCTGCGAAACTTTTATCAAGCAGGAAGCAACAATGAATATATTTGGTAAGTTTTTAACTGACTTAGGTAACAAACTTACACAACCAAAAAATGATTATATTTTTTAAGTTTTTGAGAAAAAAATAACTGAGGATTGTTTTGTTTTGATTTGTTTTGTACATTATTGAACATTTGTATTTCCTTGAAGGAGTTTTTTCTTCGTACAGTTAATTTGAAATAGTTTACTCGATCCTTACATATCCAACTTCACAAATATAATTTTAGGGAGCAAGCCGTAGTTTTGTTGTAACCTAATTCGTAATCAAACGGCTTTTAAGAAGAGCAAACACACCACTTTCCGTCAGTACCCTTGTATTTCAAAGTTACAAATACAGCCAGAATTCTCAACAACAAAAAATGATATAAAAAGGAAAGTCTCACAACATTTCGCAGGCTGTTATAAGTTAACTTGTAAAACCTTAAAGTTGTCTTAAAACGCGGCTTAAAAACTCATTTATTTGGATTTTAAAGATTTACAATGAGTTTTATATTAGCTCAAAGGTGATCGTATATTTCGTTATTGGTGTATAGGACTCAATTGACATTTGAATCAGAAGTTTCACAAAGCTTTTTTCACAAACTAGCAGTGAGTTTTCATAAAAACGGTCTGCTTGTTCAAAAAGACAAAATTCTGAAGTAAACGTTAAAACACAACACACTTTTTTCTGGTGCAAACGGTTTAGGCTTTCAATAAGGTCTAAACACTACTTCAATACATACTCCAAAGTTAAAGACATGTCGAACGAATTGAAAATTGAAGTTGCAGTTAAAATATCGAGTGACCAGCGCTAGCATTTTATGGTATTCTTATTTTGTCAAAATGACAATGAATTAAGTTTTTTAACAAGTTGTATTTGGCAAAATGCTTACGACTTTGTTTTTTGACAGATCTAATATTGACGGAAATGGCTTGCTGTACGTCAGAATCTACATTTTAAATTCCAAAAATGCTTCAGTTCAGTACATTTTTTTTCACTAATATACCTTCATTTTGACTAGAAAAAAATCGACTCAATAAGACCTACAAAATATCGTAAAAATACCTTAAATATTAAAATATGATTGATTACGATATTTTTCTTCACTTCCAAAAGCGTTTCTAACTGAAAATTTTCTGTTTTTCCGATATATACACTTTAACGACTATGAAATCTATGAGTATTTTATAAAGAAATCTAAAGCAATAATTTGACTGTTTCATACATAAAAAACATTAATTTCAAGTTTTTTCTCAAGGCCATCAATATCTAACTGTCACAATCACTACCATTTGTTGACACATCGTCACTATTTATACTGTTGCTAAACCTCTCTGTCCCGTCATCTCCGTCATCAAGATGAAAAGACAGTTGCTCCTTGATGGTTTGTTTTGTTTTATGTGTTAACAGGTGTTGTTGAAAGGCAAAAGCAATGTACGTTTTTTGTGATTTGAACGCCCTGCTATTGCTACAAATTATCTGGATGAATAGCATCTTCAGCACACAATTCATGTTGAGGAGCAATCATTTTCAGTAGAGCTTTGTAATTGAAGAGGGGAGCATTTTTACTATCACGAGCAAGGGGGTGGGCATGATTTTTTGTGGTTAAGGAAAGGTAGGGTTGCAAAATATCATTCCTTAAAATTTTGATCTACACCTCCCCACCCCCTGCTAAATTATGACTAGTCCCTTAATTTCTTCATGCAATGTACCATAATATGGTATGGTATGCTGTAGTATTGTATTGTATGCTATGGCATGGTGTGGTGTGGTGTGATATGGTATGGTATGGCATGGTGTGGTTTGTATGGTTTGGTATGGCATGGCATCGTATGATATGGTTTTGTATGGTATGGCATGGTATATGGTATGGTTTTGTTTGGCATGGTATGGTAAGGTATGGTATGATATTGTATGGTATGACATTTATGGTATGGTATGGTATGGTATGGTTTGGTATGACATTTATGGTATGGTATGGTATGGTATGGTGTGATATGGTATGATATGGTATGACATGGTATGGTATGGTATAGTAGGGTTTGGTGTGGCATGGCATGGCATGGTATGGTATGGCTTGGTATGTACATGTATGGTATGGTATGGTTTGATATTACATGGATGGTATGGTATTGTATTGTATTGTATTGTATTGTATGCTATTTTGTATTGTAATTGTATTGTATGGTATGGCATTGTGGTACTTTCATGAAGAGCACGCCAATACTGCCTGTGCCCGGAGTGATTAAAGATAGGCCTTTGAACTATTTTAAAATTACTGTTCATGAATTTACTGAATTAAAGGCTCGAAAACTTGTTTTTATAAACGTTTCTGCGTTCGTTTTGTGAGTCCGTAAACGTTTGATTTTGAATATTTTTTAGGTCGCACGTGCTTAGTTTTCTTCTGTGTGGTTACGATTCAAGTTCCTGCCTCATCACTGCCTTCATTTAAACTAAGCCAAGCTACCACATCAACAAGATCAGCCGTGATGAACAAATTTGCGGCTCGAATACAAGAATCGTTTACATTTCTGAAATCAAAGACAGTACAAGCGTACAGGACGTATGTGAGTATTCAACGCAAACAGTCGCGCAAAGCATTTCTAATTCGTCCAGGTGGCAAAAACCATAATACGCTACAGGCAGTTCCTATTTTTCCTCTTTCGTTCTTCTAAACTAAGATGGTGGTCAATTATACACGCAAGAACTGGGACGAGGTCAAAAATGACATAGTTGACTGCCATCTTAATTGAACTGAAGAGCGAGATCAGGGACTTCTCCTTGTCTAAAACAAGAACTAAAAAGAGACTGCCGTTACTGGCTACCGCTAGCCCCAGTCTGCAGCACTGTGCTCGGGCGTTCAGCCAACTAGGTACCAGTCACTTTGGTCGGCAAAGGCGCGTGGCCGTGGATGAGATAAAGCTCTGAACTTCACTTTCGTAATATGCTGGCAAAGAGAATAAAATACAAACTAAATTCTCTCAAAAACCTCTTTTAATTTATTTTTTTAATCATAAAGATACAAAGAACGAAGTACTCTTTTCACACGTCAAATTCTCAATTTTTAGACATGGAGAAGATGATATCTTATCGATAATCAATATTAATTTATTTCTAGCTGTCGCCATTCAGCACTGTTCAGTTAATAAGATGCCTTTAAAAGCGAGTTTATTTTAAACAGTGCTTAAAGTGTACTGATACTATCCTTACGAGATCGGTTAACTGAATACCAGCTTCTGCTGGGAGGTAACTTACGACGGATTAGTGTCCCCATCTCGCGATAGTCAATGGCTCCTATCCGCTTAATACATTTAAATTACAATTTAATTTACTGTTTAGTTGGAATGCATGAACGCTTGAAGAAAGATAAAAAGATTTTCCAATGTTGTTATTTTATATTTTAGGCCAAAGTTCATGGAATTGCTGGTGATTCACTTATAAGCTTGTTTGATTGCTTTGTGAACAAGAGTACTCCGCTACGACAATGGACGTTATTGAACCCCGTAAGTGTTAATTATGAAAGGCTTATTTATATCATATATACTTTTATTATATAAAAAAGAGTGTCTTATAAGGTTTTCTACTACTGAGAAATGTCGTATCTTAACACACGTAAAAATACAATAATTTTACGTGAGTAAATATCACTTTTCAGCCAATCCGTGACCTTGATTTTCCGAAAATTTTTGAAAC